>CALNHX010008395.1:0-61249 GCA_940337035.1 Agriotes lineatus | reverse complement strand
TCTTTCATTTTAGTTTGATGATCGTTGATATAAGTGTCTATAAACGTTTTTGTATAATCTACGTCAAAAGGGTTTTTACATTCGATGTGTCCGAATAAGATTTCAAATGGTGTATAATTTAAGTTGGAGTGTAATGTATGGTTGTGAGCCAAAATTGCATAAGGAATTTTGCAGTACTCTTGAATGTTTCCTAAGAGTCTGTACTGTTCGATTAAAGTAGAATGTAATCTTTCTACAGGTGAGTTTGACGTGTGATTATATGGAGTAGTTACGTGAAGCGTGATTTGGTGTAATTTAGCAAAAATTTTTAAAGGTTCTTTATTAAATTCATTATCCACAACAAGAATTTGAGGAGAGGTATAAGTAGTAATGAAATAAAATAATTGGTCCGTAACGTCTTATATTGCTTGATCGTAAATAGTAGGCTTGTGCGAATTTGGTGCCTTCTTCAGACTACATATATAAACAGGTTAAAAACAACACATTAAAATCTGCAAGAGAAAAAAAATAGGTTAGTGAACGAACATAATTTTCTCAAGTATCATCAATTTACCTTGCACATTTAATATAATTAAAATTGGGCTTGATTATAATGCGGGGTTTGGTTGAAATTTTGGTGACTGTAAATAACATTTCGCAGATTTGGCTGCGCCTTATAAGTTGATTGAAATTTTTGGTTATTGTGCGGAACTGTCGTGAATTTTGGGTGATTCATAGAAGTTCGATTAGAATTTTGGAAATTGCGTATATCTAATTCTTCTTTAATGTATTGTAAGGCCGTTTCTAATGATTTGGGGGCTCTACTTCGTAGAACACTTCCTAGGGGTTCAAGTAAATCACTTAAAGGTGTTTTTAAAGCTAGGTCTTTAGCGTCTTGTACTTTATAATCTTCTATAGCTTGGTTTTCGGGGCCTACAGAAATTTTAGAATTTAAAATAGTTAATATAAATCTAATTTTATTATAAAATTCGATCGGGGATTCTTTTAGATATTGTCGTAATCTAGTTAGGTCTATTCGAATGTTCAACTCTGAAGGTTGGTCGCCAAAGATTTCAATTAAAGTTTGTTTTAAAGCGTCCCAAGAATAGTATGTCTGACCAGTTACTACTTCTAGGGCAGCCCCTTTTAAATGGTTTCGTGCGGAAGAAAGGAGTAATTTGTTGATATATGATGTTGGATGATCGGGTTGCCAAAATTGTGTGAAAATGTCCTCGACAGCTCTGATATACTCAGTTAATTCTGCTGGATCGCCTTCGTATTTAGGGATTTCGTTCAGCAAAGAAGTATGAAATCCAGGGGGATACCCTATAAAAGGAGGTGCTTGCTGCACGCGCGGTGGAGCTTGTATTTCGGAAGCAGGAAGTTGAACTTGTGTGTTCATAATGTTTGGGTAATTTAAATTGAGATTAAAATTGGCGGGCCTAATTATTGCTCGTCGGTTTGTCGGAGCAGCTATATGCACTAGCTGGTCGTCGCTATCCGTGTCGCTCATGCGCACTTTAATTTATATAAATGTTTTGAATATTAGTTGGGGCCTAAACCAGAGTTCCTACACACAAACCGTGAGCATACTCAGGTATTAAGTAAACCTAGCGTTTACTCTGAGTGGTATGGCTTACCGCGCTTTGCTTGATCTGAATAGCTAAATTGCAATGATTGATTAAGAAATAAACCAATGGCTCATATCGTCTATCGATATCGAGATATTTGATTTAATTCGATAATCAAATGCACTTCCAAGTTATAACTTAATATTAGGTTAGTATTAGTTTTAATTAGTAGATTTAAATTTCACTTGCACTTATAAAACGATTTAAATTGCTTACATTTGCATGATGAGTTGGTTGGTGACTTCGATAGTCTGTTGATCACGATGATCAGGTGCCTCCAATAGGCTGGAACCGGAACCAGCGATGCTTCTCCGGGGGGATGGCTGTCCCACTCAAAGAGCAGCAAGGATTGGTCCTGGGGTTGTGGCTTCTGCTTCACAGGAATCCGGTGGACGATGCTTGTTTTGTGGAGACCTGGATCTCGATGCCAACAATGGGGTGGTAGATTTTCGAAAAATGCTTAGTGCCTTTTGTGTGTCCTACCGACTGCGCCAGTTTCGTTTAACGTCCAATGAAACGAGTTTTTAAAAACTATTTGTTTTATTTACACACATTAAAATAGGACGGATATCAGACCAGAACCGTCTACCAGCAATGCCGAATCTGAACTAAAGTAAAGTCGATTCTGATCTTAACTCGAAACCTTTAAATACAAAGAAAGCTTACATTAAAATAGTCTGGGAGACTCGCATATCGCACAGGAAATTGATAACTATAATCTAAATGTTCCTTAATTAAGATAATGAATAATCTAAAGCTAAGTTCAACTTAGGGCGTGGGTAACACGCGCGACATATACTGAAGTAAACTTCCCTTCACACTTTGTCCAGGCGTAGGACTGGCAGTAAAAATACTGGCGTGTTTAAAAGTGTTTTTTTCTCGTTTTTGTTGGTTTTTTGTTTTTTTAAAAAATGTATCCAATTAAAAGTGTAAAAGTGAGTATAGCGATCACTTTTGTTGTCATAAATATTTATGTAATGAAATTTTTGTTTTTCATTTTTTTTTATTTCCTGGTTTTTAATTGTTTTTTAATTTTGTATCCAATTTAAACTTGCAGTTGGAAGTTGTGGGCTATTCCTCTTAAATATTCAAGAACCGGTCGATTTCCACATTCGAGCATTATTGAATGTATACGTTTGGCTGTATCTTTATAATTTTTTTTTTGGGGAGGTTCAGTTCCTGCGATGTATTGTTCTATTTTTACTTTATTCACATCGTTTTTTCTCTCCAAGGCAGTCATCACTTTCCAAAGTCTAATATTTGCAGTGTTTAAAATTGATGCAAAGCTGTTGTGCCATCCTTTTACGGCATTATTTGTGCGAGGTAGACCTTCTGCTGATTAGCAGTTTCACATATTTATTGCAAAAATCGGATGTCTTCCTTTATTTCTTCTGTCTATACGGCCTATCCAAGTGTCTTCAAAATAATTTATAACTGGCTATAATTATTTAGAACATGTAAATTGAATAAAGAAAAATCTCATTTAGACAATTGGGAGGAGCCAAACTGGAGCTAACTAGACTCCAAAGGCTTTTCTGTCTATGTATGACGGGTGTGATGAGAAGCACCCACCCGCTGCCATGGAAACTTTACTAAGACTGCCTCCCCTAGACATCATAGTTATGGCAGAGGCAAGGATGGCGGCGTACAGGCTGAAATACAATGGAAACTGGCAAGCGAGCTCCATTGCCGGTCACACCAGAATAACAAACCCATTACTAGAAATGAGCAGTGACATAATGCCAAGTAGGCAAAACTACCATAAACCCTATAAAATCCAGCTTGACTGGAACGAAGGGCTGGTACAAAGCCGTGGCCAGGAAAGCAAACTTGTCTGGTACACAGATGGGTCCAAAACTGACGGCAGAACAGGAGCAGGAATATATGGGGAATATCCCCAGTTCAATGCATATGCATCTCTGGGGCAGTATGCCACCGTATTGCAAGCAGAAACACATACAATAGATATATGTCTGCAGGAGAATATAACAAGAAATTATCGAGGTAGAGACACCTTTGTCCTAACAGACAGCCAGGCGGCTATAAACGCCCTAGCTAGCTATCGGATCAACTCAAGATTGATCTGGGACTGCCTTGAAAACCTTTTAACCCTCGCCAACCACAATAGGATAACTCTAATGTGGGTGCCGGGGCATAAGGGTATACAAGGTAATGAAAAATCAGATTCTCTTGCAAAAAAGGGATCAGAAACACTATTCACTGGCCCTCAACCAGTATTTGGAGTCACCAAAACGACAGTCCGCAGCTGGCTAACCAGATGGATAAACATACGGCATTAAAACCACTGGAGCTGTGTGGAAGGACTAAGACATAGGAAGGCGATGCTAAGGAAACCATCTGAAAAACTGACAGATGACCTACTGCGACTAAGCAGACATCAAACTAGGCTAGTGAAGGGGCTGCTAACCGGTCACGGTAACCTTCGTAAACATATGCACACAATGGGAATTCTCAGTGAAGAACCCATTTGTAGACTTTGTAATGAGGAGGATGAAACAGCCTCTCATGTCATTTTCGACTGTGAAGCTCTTGCCCGATGGAGACATACGCTCCTGGAGGGAGACAACCCTCGAGAAACTCGAACAAGAGAACACCTGGTGAAAAGGCTATTAAACCTAATAAAAACAGCAGATCTTTTCACTGAATAAGGGTAATGATGGGCAGAACAATAAGCCAAGAGGCTGCAATGCTGTATGGCATCCAACCAACTCTCATCACTACACCACTACAATACAATACAATACTTATTTTCCGAAAAATAGCACTTTTAGGATTTTGACAATTTCGAAAAACTTAATATTCTAAATAAGTAAAAATCACTCGGTGTATATGGTAGGGGCTAAATAGGTTTTTAGACAAGCACAAATTGTTGACGTCAAAAGTTTCTTTGAGAAACGAAAAATAATAAATTTTCCCATATTATGCCGACTTTTTGGCGGACACTGTAGACATTTTGTTCTGTAGGGTGAAGTAAGGCCATTTGAAGATAATTTCAGTAAAACTGACTTTTTCTAAAAAAAACAATTAAAATATTAACCTAATTGTTAGCATAATGTATATTGGAATGTTGGCAATACATACATAGAAGATTATAATAATAAAATAACATTGTTGTTTTATATTTTTAACAATTAATAAAGTAATACTAAGAAAGGTAATTTGGTTATATGGAAGGTAAATTGGTGATGGCGGGTAGGTAATTTGGTGAAAGTCACTATTACCACTGAAAGTCACTTTTTTCAGGAAGAAGCATCAGAATCTTCTTGACTAATGCAGTCATCACATTTATAAAACTTCAGGTTGCTCCCAATTGGTTGCTTTTGACATTGTTCATGAAATTTCTGACAAAACGAACATTCAATCCATTGGGCACCCGTTTTTCTCTTGAAGTCTTCAGAATAGGTTTTCCCACATGTAGCACATGTCCAATCAGCATCTTTTATTATTTTTATCTTAGAATTAGATGGGCCTGGTTTTGGAGCGTTTTCTACTGACGTAAGGCATCTGGAAGACGAAACGTTTTTTTAGCCACTAGTTTTTGTGTTGTAGCTGCCCTTGGAAGCCGTAGAATTGTCTCAATGCTAGTAGAAGATCCATTTAAATCGGTCGGTGTTGGCAAATCTAAAGAAGCAACCCGAGAAAATGGACAGCCTAGTTTCCGTTTTGGACCCTCTTCTAGTGGCGTAAGGCATCTGGCAGAAGAGTCTTTCTTTTTAGTCCCCTGTTTACGTTCTTTAGGAGCTCTTGGAAGTTGTAGAATTTTCTCAATGCTAGTAGAAGAGTCATTTAAATCGATCGGTGTTGGCCTAGTCTGACGTTCTTCAGAAATAGGTTGCTCAGTTGCACTAGATGTTGAAGGTGTATCTTCATTTTCTTCACAAAAAGATCGTTCAGTAAGATGGGATGGTGCTGTTGCAGCTGGTGGAATTGCGTTAGGGTTTAATGGCCCAATTCCTGATTTTTTGAATGAATTTATAATGTTAATATTTGAAAAACTGGTTAAAAATGCTGGATTAAAGAGAGTGTGAAAGTTAAACCTATTAGGTTTGTCATTCGGAAATTCTAACATGTAATCGTTCAAGCGTTTTGCCCAAGCTACTTTCAATGGTCGATACACACCAACGTCCAAGGGTTGCAGGAGGTAACTCGTGTGGGCAGGGAAAGTGAATAGATAGATTTGATTATCTTTAGCCAATTTGATTATTTCAAGACTTATGTGAGATGCATGAGAATCCATTAGAAGGATAATGGACCTACTAGAAGGAATGCTACGAATAAATAATTGAAACCATTCGATAAAAAGCTCGGTGTTAATCCATCCCTTTGGAGTTAGTTTTACCACTGAATTTGGAAGGCAGTCTCTTTTTAACTGATCATTCCACCTTACACATTTGAAAATTATAAAAGGTGGTAGAAAACTACCATCTGCACAAACACATCCTATGACGGTATGGGTTTCTCCGCGTTCACCGTATGACCTTTTGTAAACGAATCTTTTTCCAATTGTTGTGACAACTTTATTTGGCCTGACTACGTAAGACAGCCCTGTCTCATCACAATTCCATATTTGAGACGGTTTGTCCATCAGACCCAAAATTTTCCAAAAGCTGTCGCAATTTAGAAATTCAACATTTCTGGGTTAGCCGTGGAGGCCCTGTAAGCTGAAAGGTTTTCTGGAACTCGCAAAGAAAGACCATAACGAGTTTTAAAGTTCGTCCACCACTATTTACTTGCAATTTTCTTATCTGAATTTAAAAAAAATTCTCTGCCAGACGCTTCTGCAACTTTGTAAGCAACCTCTCTAACCTGCTGAACAGTTAGACCAAACCCTAATTCTTGCATATCAGTTATGTAATGCACAATTTTTTGCTCTAACTCCACAGGTAGTGCAAACGGTCTCCCTAGTTTTGGCACATTGGTTTCAGTATTGTTTGCGATAAAACGTTTCAGTGATGACCATGGAACATCATATGTTTTAGCAGCGTTATAAATTGATAATTTTTTTTCTTTAACTGCATTGGCAGCATCAACTAAATCTCTATTACTATACTTTCGATAAATTTTTTCTTTGCCCCGTTTTTTCATTTTTAACTTCCATTTTAATGCCCTGGAATCAAAGAGGCATGATATAACTAATAGTCGATAGCTAAATTACATGTGCCATACACCGTCAGGTATGCAATTTGGTGATACTTAAAAAAAAAGATAAGTAAGGTAATTTGGTGATACCGCTATTTTTAATTTCTGACACTTACTATGCTTCTTTATATCATAATTGACTACATTGAACAAAAAAAACTTTGTTTGCAAATTTTAAAATCCGAATATAAAATATCAAGTAATAGCGGCCAAACACTGCCTGTAAAATGCACCAGAATCCTTAAAAAAATAATCGAATATGGAAGGTTATCCTAGTACTATCTTGCATTCAATTTAAACGGGAGTTGACTTAAAAAAATCCCTGAGATTTATAGAACGTCATAACATCAAAAACAATAAAACAAGAATACTTTAAACTCATTAAAAACTTGTCGCAAAAACTACTTACAGAATATAAACGCAAACGACAAACACGTTTTCCCATAATAAATTTTAGGTTAGAATTTAAACCGATTCCTTCAGTAATATGGAGCGGCACATCAACAACCATCTATTCTCAACGTTTCAATTCAATAGCAGCATAGGTAAGTTTGTGGCGAATTTTCATTTAAACTATCACCAAATTACCTATATCACCAAATTGCCTTACTTCACCCTACTTGTAATATAGTTATTGTCGTATGCGATCATTTGTCGCACACGATCATTTATCGTGCGACATTTTGACAGCGATCTTTTGTCGGGCGACCTTTTGGCTGCGATCTTTTGAAATTATACCTAAAAATTACGATATTGCTAGACAATAATAAACAAATACCGTCAAAATATTGTGACAGCACAAGAGCAACAAACATTTGTAACAGTAGTGCAATATGGTGCAATAATGTAAATGGTAACTGCATGCTGTGTCACATATGTCACATACCTAATTTGAGGAATACTAAGTAGGGAGTTCCATAAATACTTCAACTTACCTGTCAGTATTTACCTGAACACTTGTCAAATTTTACACAAAAAACGTGACTGGTGTCAATGCACTAATAACTTGCAAAATTATGAGCGTTTATGAAGATTGAACTACGTAAAATAATGACAGAAGTTCATCCGCACTCTTTAACGTACAAAATTACCCAGTTTGTTGGCAGATGGGACCACTTGCTACATCTGATCCTATCATTGTGCTAGATATGCCACCCTATGAAGTTACGAAAATATCATCAATATTGGAGTGTTATATGACGAAAAAAGGTTTGTGCCAAATATGACCCTGTATGCGGTAAGGGGTTAAGTTGTTATTATTATCCTGTTGAAACATATCGGTCGCACTGTAATATTATACTTTTTTTGTCAAAGGGTATGAGGGCTGGAGATTATATATTTTTTAAACTTTCTAAGGTTTCTTGGTGTTTCGGAAGCCATGCCCATTGCACATTCGATTTTAGCAACTCACACAATTTATGCATGTATTCTGCCATATGGGGTATATTAGGCCTGACATAGTTAAACAATCCTATTATTTGTTGTAGTTCAACTTTATTTTTAGGAGCCTCTAATCTATGTAACGACTCGACCCTATCGGAATCGGTATGCGCTTCCGAAAATACTTGGCCCTCTTGGGAGTTTCATAACTCCCAGGGGAGTACTTGATATCAATAAATACTGAAGGGAGTTGCAAAGCAACATTTCCATGACGATTCATCATCAATTTTTAGCTAGCGGTAACCCTCTGATAAATCTAAAACACTGAAAATTCTATTACCTGTTAATTTAGAGCATACCTCTTCAATACTTGGGTTTAGGCGGGGTTTCCTAATTATTTGTTTGTTTAGGTCGGCCGGATCTAAACATAGCCTTATCTTACCATTTGATTTTTCTACTATGGCGATTAGATTAATACTCGCGCGTGAATCTAAATCCTCTACTGTGACAATGGCTTTTCTTTCCAGTAGCCTATCGAATCCGTTTTTGAATGCATTGCGAATTGCAAAGAGTATTTTAGTTGGGGGGTGACGGTTACATTCACCAGGGAATTGGCCTGAACCCGAAAAAATTTCAGTATGGTTTTTTATGAACCTTTCTTTGTATGGATCAACTTTAATTTTACTTCTTTTGACAAAGTTTAAATGTAAACATGCTTGACCACCAAGTAGAACCTGGCTTGCACCCGCAACGATTACAAAATCCTCGTATACATTTACATTCCTATGGTGACATTGTAAATTGACAATACCTATTGGTTTACATATACTACCTTTCAAGACATATTCTGTAGGTCTAACCCTAAATTATTTAAATATTTACATTTTGAAAAACTTGCAGGCATGACTTTTACATCTGCTCCCGTATCTAACCTAGTTTTAAATTTTTTCCTTCAATTTCAACAATCTCTTCCCAAATGTCTTTCGTACATTTATTTTTACGGGTATTTACATTTCCTACAAATATTACAGAATTATCGCTATCATACCCTTGTTCAACATTTTTATATTTCTAACTTTTAAATTTCCACATTTGCTACACTGTTTCCGAAATGCAGGGCACTCTTTGACAGCGTCGGCATTTAAACTTTTCCGTGCTACTGCTCTTTACTTTATTCGTTTTGAAGTCATGCACAGGTTGATTTGCAGCTTTAGAGCGGCACTATTATATTTACCTTTACTCGCACGATTTATCTCACTAACCGAATCTTGTTGGAACTGCAGGTTTATTTTGTTCACTGGTACGACAAAATTGGATGGCATTGTCCAGGGTCAGTTGATCGATGCGTAGGAGTGCATCTAATGTTGTTAGATCTCGTATGCCCAATAGAATTTTGTCACGTAGAATCTTGTTTTCCGCATTCTCGTTCGGGTCAACTGTGTTGTAATGATATGACACTACTAGGTGACGACAATCTGCTAAGAAGTGCTCAAATGACTCGCCTTCCTTCTGGGGTTCTGGGTTTACATATTTGTCTATTGCACCCATAATAAATTTAAATTTGTTTGTCTCACCTTCTGGTATCATAAATGTTGACATGATCCTTGAGGATTCCGTTCCTATCATGTTTCTTAGGATCAATGAAAACTTATATTAAATAATAATAGGTGCTTAAGGTGGCAAAAATCTGTCGCTGTCAGTTACTGTCGACGAATTTTTTTTTCATTTTAGCGTAATAATATGATACCAGTAGCTCAGATTACAATATGCTGATAACAATTTCCTATAGATTGGCCTACAAATTGCCAGACATTGACGACATGGGTGGTTTGACAAATTAATAATTGTTTAACAAAAAAAGGGTTAATTTAAATAAATACCGGTTAACTTTACGCTTAACTTATCAATGTGATTTTTTACGCAATATTTGACACCTGTCTATAGCCTTGTAGCCAATGAGGGACAAACCATCTTCGTCGTCAATATCTGGCAATTTGTAGGCCAATCTATAGGTAATTGTTACCAACTAAGTGCGTACTCTTGCCCAACCTTCCCCTAACTGACAGCGACAGATTTTAGTCACCTGAAGTACTTACTTTACAGTTTTTTTAATCTTATCAATGTGATTTTTTACGCAATATTTGACACCTGTCCATGGCCTTGTAGCCAATGAGGGATTTTTAGCAATACAGTCCTCACACTCTAACTTGCCTGGCACGCTATGCCTTTTTATTGCGGCATTGAAATATGTTAACACTGCCTGCTTCTCATCTGCTGACCAAGGGCGCTTGTTGGCCGTAATTCTAGGATTCTTAGGTTCTGCCTCTCCTAAAATAAATAATGGTATTAATTTGTATTGTCCACGACTGCAAATTCGTTAAACATAATTATTATTATTAAGAAAACAGTTCGATTAAACCCATAGCTTGAAATTGTAACTTACTTGGTGCCACTTGCACGGGAGTTTCTGGAGTAATTTGAGTCCTTTTGCCCCGCTTGGAAATTGGTCGCCCTATAACAACGAAAATAGATTAATGTGGAGAGAGATCGCGAAATAGGGCTTTATTGTTAAAGTACCACATGATCAACCAAAAATGTTGAATAAAGTTCTACTTTGGAAATGCAAAGATGTATGCTCTATTAGTACAAAATCTAATGTAAAAATTGACAGATGAGTAATAAGCCTGAGAGTTGTATTTGTTTGTCATGACCTCCACATATCCGAAATTTTGTTGATCATACAGTATATACATTAGGTATACACATACATAATATTTATTTTAATTAAGGAAGTCTGTTGAATATAATAATATATCCTTTAATAATTATTATTAATTAATATGTAAATAATTGACTTAAAATTTGAAGTTACTTGGTGTTACTCTTTTCGGAGGTGGGGTAATTTTACTTTTTTTAGAGGTTGATGGTCCTGTAAAAACGAAAGTAATTTATTAAATAGCACCATTCCATTTTATCGTTACCGTTACGCATAAGCATAAGGCCAGTCAAAGTAGCAACTTTCGGCATTTTTACGTCTGCACAAAACAAAAACCTTGACCAAACAGCACAGAAACAGAAACGCTTCTTGGACACAACAGAACGCACACGCACAGCCTACAGCGTCAGCGCAAATATATGGTTTAATGACCCATAAATATGTACAGTGCAGTTTAACCCCTACCGCCTACCTGAAACTCGTTTTTGATACGACGCCCTTTAAAATATCTGTTTTCTAGAATGATGTAATTTTGCTTTGTTTTGTAGGTAGTACGTTAAATTTGCTGGGGTTTTTTTTTTGCAAAATAGTCGAATTTTGCATTATTTTGTATTATAAAATTTGGGTATAGGTATCAACTGCTTGCAGTTTACGCTATTATGCATTTTAGTGTTCATATTAATTTGCAAAATGAACTTACTACTGCAAGAAAATTCGGTCTTTAACTGATGAAGAATCCAGCGGATGAAGACTTCCTTGGAACTAACCTATTTACGTCAATACAGTGACTAGTGATATTAAATAACAGTTCTGTGTATAGCTATACTAGCTGATCCGGAAATAAAACTAATTAAAAAAACAACTAATATTTTCACGACTGCCGAGGGCGGCATTGTCCGGCCCGCGCTGTGGCATTGAGTGAACTCCAATATGCTAAAACTGCTGACAGTTTTCGGAAGGTAATACGCAAGAAGATATTAGACAATATCCACTTGGATGTACATAGATACCTACTACGTACATATAATTTGATAATGCATGGAATATTAATGAATTAGAGATACTTACCGATTATTTTATCAAATACGAATAAGAAACTCTAAACACAATACCACGTGCAAACATAACTAATCAGCTAAACCGCATGTCGTTCGTCGTTGTGAGAGAAAATGACAACAGCGCACGTAATCGTAGGGGGCGCCACTGTACAATCACAGCTGAAGTTGCCACAAACATTGTAGTGTGAACTTGTGCATAGTCGTCAATTGTGGCGTATTACACACAATTTAACTAAAAATAGAATATTTTCGTATTTTTGTTATCTACGTTTAAACAGAGATGCAGATATGGTACGTAACTCCACCAACATGAATGGTCTTTAATTATAGCATCCTTATTCTTTCAGAGGCTGAGAAAATGCAATGTAAAATTGTGACGTCGCGTGTAAGTTGCCACAATTTCAGCAGGTGACACAGTGCAGCCTTATTCACACACAAGTTGCCACAATTATAGTAAAACCAACGCACACATACACACACACAGACATAATTCGAATAATGGTTTTTCGGACTCTAGGAGGTCTAAAACGTCAAGATTCGTCAAAATCTCGAAGTCGATTTTTTTGACGATTACAATACTTTCTCTATACTACCGTATGCGAGAAAGTAAAAATGATAAGTGTAACTTCCAATCGCTGTAACGCCAATAATATTTGCTAACGGAATTTTTCTCTTTGCAGTATAGTAGCTTGGTGCATACTCTATATAACACAGTATATTTGGTTCGATGAAGTATTGTTGGATAAGTGAGTTGTAATTTTCTTATTTAGATCTATCATAGACGCACTTGCCCCACCAAAGCGGGGCAAGACCGGCCAGGGCCTTTTTCTCCGAACACAATACTGTGATTAGCAAACGGGGCTAGTGCAATACAACTTGATGTATATTCTTTACTGTGCACCGAACCAAAAATCATTCATTTGCAAGACATAAAAATTATAACTTTTAACTGCCCGAAATTGCTCAAGTAAAAAAAAACTACAGTGGTTATATAATAACAAATAAGTATTAAATCATGTATAATAAGTAAGTACTTACTTACTAAAAACAAAAATATATAATTCTAAATCGGTCCATACTTATTACATTTATTTATAATTCAGACACTTTAACGGACTCTGGAAAAACATATTTTTGGAAATTACCGTGTGGTAATAGTTTTGGTTATGGGAGCTTTTCTATGATATCCGACAGCAAAATTGAGCATTTGTCGTTTTCATCCAGCCGATATTCACATGTATTTTTCAACTTGCTTAAACATGTCACTTCACCTTCATCATCTGAAACTCCTGTTACGAGACATACATACCGTCTGTTCTATAAAAAAGGCCCCGCCTTCTAGCTACTTTATTATTTATTTTAGACCCAATATACCTGATATCAAATCAAATGGCACATAAAAACCTACATTTTAACACTATCAAAAAAATTTTATCTTCAATTATTTCAGAGTGGTGACGTCACGTGCAATTTTTATAAATGACACTGTATATATTTTTTTACATTTTCTGGTAGAGGTTTTTTTTTCTCTTTTCAACAATATAAATATTTTATGCCCTTACATAAGAAAATTTTCGAGAAAAATTAAAAAACTTTTTTATCGGTGGGAGGCCACCATACAAAACTATAAACAAAAGTGTAACTCAGAAAAACAAAACAATAAACACTTTAGATTATTCTAAAATCTGACAGTTAAAGCGCTTGGCTACTATTTGTTTTGTTTTTCTGAGTTACACTTTTGTTTACAGTTTTGTACATGGCCTCCCACTGTGAAAAAGCTTTTGTAATTTTTCACGAAATTTTTTTTATGCAAGTGCATGAAATATTTATATTGTTGAAAAGAGAAAAAAAACCTCTACCAGAAAATGTCAAAAAATATATAGTGTCATTTAAAAAAATTGCACGTGACGTCACCACTCTGAAACAATTGAAGATAAAAATTTGTTGGTTGTGTTAAAATGTAGGTTTTTATGTGTCATTTGATTTGATATAAGGTTTATTGGGTCTAAAATAAATAATAAAGTAGCTAGAAGGCGGGGCCTTTTTTATAGAACAGACGGTATTTGTAAGTTTTCTTCTTCCTATAAAAATGTGATAAAAGGAAGTCGCCATGTGGAATTGTAAGGATTTGATTTTCATCATTATTAATTGTTTCGTTATTTTCCTTGCTTTGCGGATTGGAGTTTGGATTATCTTTGAGAATTCAGCAATAAATTCTCTTTTCCTCCATTTCAGCATCTTACAAATCGTAGAACTCGGTTATTTTGTCACAACTAGCATTACATTCGCTTACCATTAATCCTTTGAAATCTAATGTTATACTTTTTGGTGGTAAAAACACTAGAATTTCCCAATTACCTCATATTCATATTGCTGTTAATAATGTCACAATTCCTTGCACTGATACGGCTCGCAATTTAGGTGTAACCCTAGATTATCAGCTCAGATTCCGGGAGCACATTAATAAATATACTCGTATAGCTTATGGAAACCTTAAACTGCTTTATAATCATAGACAAAGTTTAAACAAAAACGTTAAAGTGCTTTTATGTGACTCATTGGTGTTATCACAGTTTAATTATTGCGATATCGTGTATGGTCCTTGTATTGATAAATCGACTAGCAAAAGAGTTCAAATTGTCCAAAACTCCTGTTTGCGACTTATCCATGGTATTATTATTATTTTTATTATTTGTATTTGTAATTCTTCGTGGGTGACTGGGTATTGCAGGTATTGCGCATTGCAGCTATATTGTATGGTTGGCTAGTTTCGTTTTTTTTTAAATTTTAAAATTTGTATTATGTTGTTATTTTTGGTTCATATGCTTGGTGATTTGTCATTGTTTTTCATTTGTTCATTTTTTGATTTTTTTTCTTACTGCGGTGGTAAGGAAGAGCAGGGATCCCCCTAGTAGGGTTCATCTGATTGCCATCGCTTTTCCATTCTATTCTATTAGTTAATGTCAATACAAAAAAAAAATGTAAATTAGTTTGGAAATAAACACTATTATTATTATTATTATTATTATTACTTATTCAAGAATTTAAGTCGCTTTCACCAGAACTAATTTTACATATATTCTTCTGTTGAACAATGTTTTTCTTCTTTTGATTTTTTCTCTTTTTGGAAATTTGTATTATGTATTTCTTTTCTAGACAGATCGAATCCCCATTTTTCCAAACAGCGAATACAGTCAGCTGGCGATATTTTTTCTTCAGGACTTGAACTTAATTTACCTCTTCGTCCTATAACATGATCAGCAAGAGTATTTCTAGGGATTTTGTATATCTTTCTATCTCTATAAGTTGTTAACGAACCAGTTATGACAAGGTCTACTGCTATTGTGAGTGTCTCTTGAGAATATCCTGCTCATCTATTACGTTTGCGCACATAATTCTAATACGGGGCAAGTGGGCTGTATTGACTGCACTTGCCCCACAAAAATATAATTTCGTGTAAACAAGAAGAAAAATACGCGAAGAATAATGAATATAACCTAAATACCTGCATACTCACCAAAACTCACCACACAAACGTCGATAATTTTGAAGATGTTGGACGATTATCAAAACACTACTAGCTCGTCGCACAACAGAAATCATAAGCAAACTTTCGTAGGTGTCTCATCACAACGATAACGGAACCGAACACCCCCAGCCGGTAAAATAGGGAAGAATACATTAGTTAGATGTACTATTCATAGTTGGCTGTGCAATATATGCATACACTTGAAATATAATGGCAGAAACTGCACTTGCCCCGTAGACGCACTTGCTCTACCTTACCGTACATCATTTAAAATAATTTTAATACCACTAATTTTGTAAGTTGTGTTATGTCTAGCTACATAATCTTTGACTTGTGCCCATACCATTTCTATGGGAGTCAGTATGCAATGGCACGGTGGCAGTCATAAAACAGCTCTTCCTGTGTTTGTTATTAAATCATCAATCACATATGAAATAGGATTTGCTAAACATTAGTCATTCACTTTTTGCAAAAGTTGTATTTTCAGTAAAGTCCCGTCTGCTTCGATATTCTTACATTTTAGCCAAGTTAGAATATTTGCTTTTTTCCAGGATATATTTGTGTTTTTTATCTGATTTTACACTGCGATAAGGAGCGTTATCCATCACTATTACACAGTTTTCTGCTAGCAAAGGAAGAACATTGGTTAGCCATTCTTTAAACATTTCGCCATTCATATCTTCATGGTAGTCGCCTGCAAGGGTTAAGCTTTTTTAGATAATTATTAACAGTTACTCTATGCTATTAGGCATAACTACTCGTATTAACTCATTTACCTGTTTTTTTTAGATTCCATGTACCCTTCATCAACAAATCCAGTTTCATTCCCTACATGTACTATAATGAGTCTTTTCCTTTTGCCTGACGGGTCCTTGATTCCTGTGGATAATCCATTCAGTAAAGCTTGTTTTGCAGATGTGATTGTCGTATCTTTCCAAAATTTACGCATTACATGCCCAACATTAACCCACGTTTCATCCATGAAATATAGCTTTCTACCTTCGTCCGGAAATTCCTTGATTTCGGTTAAATATTTTCTTCTCCATAACACTATTTCACGTTTTTCTGTTAACATTGCCTTTCTAGTCCGTTTTTTCATACTTGAAACCCAGTTTATGTACAATTCTGCAAAGGGTTGTCTTAGAAAATTTTGGCAATGTTTCGTCTTCATTTATCCGTTGCAAAACCTTTTCGATAGTTGGCAATTGATTTTAAAAATTAAACCTGTGTATGATAAGATAAGATAAGATAAGATAAGAATTTATTAGTCCATATTGTAGCTTCTACATACAAGAAGTATATAAAAACAATTCAGACAAGTCCAAAATTTAATATAAAAAACGCTAAGTATTGTAGGCATATAGCAATACACAAAATAAAAATATGCACTAAAGGGTCAGGTTGGTTCACGTTTAACACAGTGCTCAATAAACTCATTAATAGAATAACAAGCAATCTGAAGTAAGAAGTCTCTTAGTTTTCTCTTAAATATAGTTAGAGTTTTTGTTTGTCGTAGTTCAGCCGATAGAAGATTGAAGTATTTTGGACCGGCGTAATACATAGATTTTTTGTAGTAAAAATGATTGAAATCAGGGGCTCTAATATCATCTTTGTTACGAGTGTTATATTGGTGGTTGTCACCATTTAAGGCAAAAGTATCTTTATTTACATATACATAGCATAATAACTTATATAAATATATACTAATGACGGTTAAAATTTTATTTTCACTGAATGTTCTTCTACATGAATCTTTAGGTTGTATGCCAAAAATCAACCTAATTATTCTTTTTTGACAAACAAATACTCTATTAAAATGTTGAGCCTGTCCCCATGACAAAATATGGAATGATAAAATAGGATATACAAGTCCGTAGTAAGTAGACATAAGTGCTGTAATTGAAAAATCATTTTTTAGGTTTAAAATAGCAAAAAAATTACGATTGAGTCTTAAGCACATATCATTTATATGACTACACCAGTCAAAATTATTATTTATACAAAGTCCAAGAAATTTGACGTCAGTAACCTTTGTTACATTCTTGTCACCAACTAAAATATCCCGGAGTCCGGGTGACTTAAATTTTGGGTAAAACTCAACAAGAACAGTTTTAGACATATTTATAATTAAATTGTTCTTGTTGCACCACAGTGTGGTCCAAATGTGTTTTACCTGGCTTGTAATGTTAAATACTATAACATCAACATAGAACATCCACATCAAACTTTTTACTTCCTTTTACAATAAAGGAAGTATTGGATTCACCCCAAAAATTCGAAATTGAGTTTTCAACAGATCTTCACGTTTTAGAGTCCAACATATTTTTTCATTGGTCTGTCTGTGTGTCTGTCTGTCTGTCTGTGTGTCTGTGAACAGAATATCTCAAAAACGAAAAGAGGTATGGCGTTGAAACTTCATATATCAGTTTTGTGTACTATGTAGATGCGACAGCAAGCTTTTTGAAGAAAATCGCATAACCGGAAGTAGGTGTTTACTCTTGTGATTTTTCAGTTTTCTCGATTTTTTCAAAAACGGCTCTAACGATTTTTTTAAAACTTTACATTTTTATTACATTTTTAATGTGTATTGATGTGAGGTAAATGATTTTCCAGTTGAATACTTCTAAAATGGGTTTATTTTGTTTTTTCTATTTTTTTATTAACTCCTATTTTAAATAGAACACCCGGTATATTATTACATTTTTAAATTCAGCTTAAAATTCTAGAGAAAAATTTTCTCTTGAACTAATGCTCTATTTTGTACCGTTTTTGTAGAATTTGTAATTTTTTAAAACTTTTGACAAATGCTTAAAAATTTAAAATCATATTTTTAGCTAATTATAAGAGCACTGTAAAAGGAAGTTGTGTGCGTGTATCACACCAGATTTTTATAATAAGTAAAAGATGTTTGGTTGATTTGGAGAATAATACTTTTGTAGGAGATTGTTAGCCAAAAAGTTTCTTAAAATACAGGTTATGTTGTTGTCCCTTGAGGTCCAAAAGTCACACAATAATTGTTACCAGATTATTTGACGTTTTGCCACTTTAGGTGGTTTCCTCAGAAATGATTGAATTGCATTTAAACAAGATGGCTTCCAAAAAGGTATGAAAAATTAACAAAATTTGTAAGTGACTTAATAAAGCCACATTGCAAAGTATATAGCGTCTATGTAGACAAAAAAGATGATGAGTTTTAAGCAATCATTAACGATTGAGGTTATATATTAACAATTAAACAGTCAAAGTAAGTAAAACATTTAAAATATTTATAGAAAACAAGTGAAAGGCAACTTGCTTTGATGAAGCAAGCTGCCGGTATTTTAATAAACTTTTTGGCTAACAATCTCCTACAAAAGTATTATCCTGTTACAAACTGTAAAATTTTATGCTATTGCCTATTTGTTCCTCCAGGGCACTCTCATCCTTCTCGACCGTGACAATAATGCGCTCTGATTTGACCGTTACCATGAGATTTTCCATTGCTCCAACAGTCTCGGTAAACCTAGTCAAATTAGGCGGCATTATTTCATTGGGAAATACGCCGCTCAGGCGCTCTTGTACTGTGTTGCAAGCCATTCCAGGCTCCTGTTTCAACTTGCAACACAGACGCCGTATTCGTCCACGAACTGGCTCCTCGCCAGTGATCAACTGAATATATCCCATTTTCATACTAGAATAGGGGAATGTGGTTTATGTATAAATATGGGATTACACCATTACCTGTTTCTCATGAGACTTAATTTTAGATATTTTTTTTCTCCATGCTCTTTGAACATGCCATGTGCAAAATAGCCTGAAAAAAACTGCCAATCTTATACGAGAAAATGCTAAAGTTTCGATGCCTACCTTTTTTCCGGTGTTCCCATTTCTTCCTTCCAAGCGTTGAAGAAATTGTCTGTCAAATCAGACATAAAAACTTTTAAGTTTTATTTCTCCAGAAATACTTTTAATTTTTGAAAAAAAAAATTAAAATTTATTTGTCAGTTCTGTTGGATATTAAAAATGCACATGGAAACCCCTCACGTAGTTCATCTAGTACCAGTAGAGTGCTGAGTTCAAAGTCGTAGCTATTCAAACCATGCGTAGAGTCTAAACATACACAATCAGTTCCATATTTGGTAAGAAACTCGCATTGTGCTGATGTCATTATCATTAAAACAAAGTCTTCACTTTTTAATCCAGACTCTTCTTCTGTGACGCCTTGAGGTTTATAAAACATTACACAGTCACTTTTTTGTTTCATTTCCATCACCCATGCTTCAACACTTATGGCATCATTTGAGTGCTTAACAGCAACAGACGATAAATTAAAACATCTCTCAATATTGTGAAGATCTTTTCTGGTTAGCAGATGTAACCTTTTAGGATCTGAATCAGGAATGGAATCAGCTACTTCATCAAGAATAGCACTGAATTTAACTTTGGACGCATTTTTTTTCGCTAACACTTGTCGTTCTGATGAACTTAATGTAAGATGGCCTAGATCGTTCTGATGCCCAATATGTGTCATAAGGTATTCAACTTTATGGTTACCGTTTTTATCCACATTTAGTTTAATATGAGCTGGACAAAAAGCATTAATTTTGTTGCTTCCCAATAGTTTAAGATGACGTTGACCTTGCCCTTTAGATACGAAAAATCCGGAACGATGGCAATTATAAATGACGTTATTTTTTCTGCCTCCTAAATTTTTCACGAATTTTGAATTGGTGTTTTTCTCAATTCCATTTTTCCATACTTTAAATTCGTCAAACGATACAAATGTTTGTACTTCAATTTTAACCGAAATATCATGAGCCGTTTGAAAATGTTGATATATGTTTCTTGTTTCAACGTCACACATACACATTGGGAATTTTTTCTTCTTATTACAGTTATTAACAATTCTATCATCGACATTATCACAACTATTATGTGTTTTGAGGTGAAATCTTAAATGTTTTTTATGATTGAAGTTTTTGTCGCATATTTCGCAATGCAATTTAAAGTTCGAACGATTCTTGTAATTAACGAGAGCAAATTCATTCAAGTTTTCTTCATGAAAACTTTTCACGTGTCTTCTCAAGTTCGACTTGTTACTGTAACTATTCCCACACTTCTTACACTTATAACATTCTTTATTTTCCATAACTGATTTTAAATAATATAATTAATTAATAAAGTGCCGGAGTGTTTAAGTTTTAAGAGGTTATGTATACCGTATAACGTACAATATAAGTAAATAAATGATAGCTGACGGCTAACGCTGGTGATACTAAATAGCTGAAGCCTAAAGCCGCTGAAGCTGTAAGTTGTAATATTTGCGCATGTGCTCGTGGTGATCATTTGTGACCGTCCTGTCTCTAGACGCAAGTCCTTTCTGTTGCTCCCGTTGGCGTTGTTTTTGGAATAAACAAAACGTTGCAGGTGTGCAGCTGACTTGCTAAAGCGGAATCTCGCAAATACAAAATGCAAGTAAAATCAGAAAATTCTTTAGCTGACAACATTCATTGGGTAAATACCCTGAGAATAACACAGCGGTCATTACGCTTCTCGAAGTAGATTTCTGGCAAGATAAGATAAGCTGCTTTGAATGGGAATGATTATATTTTCTGCACTGACAGGTTTAAATTTATGAAGTTGTATACATTGCATAAAATAAATAAAATTGGAGCTGAAATAAATTCTGCCTAAAATGTTTCATGTGGTTATCATGACTGAGTTTTAATGACGGTATTCATAAAAAAAAAATTCAACAAATAATTATTTATTTATTTATGATTTTTCTTAAAACTACTTTGAACTTCAAAAATATGCTAAACAATTTATAAGCTATAGAGAATATAAGAATTAATTGAATAAAATTCTGCCACTAAACATTAGAAAAGTTCTACATCAGAGAGTTCAGAATCACTTCCACGGTCGTTGCTGTCATCTGATTCCGTATCGGCAGTACTACTGTCCTCGCCTAAATGAATAATTAGGTCATCAACCACCACATCTATAATTCCTTCTGCTTCTATTAATTCAGTCGCATATTTATCTGAATACCGGCACCTAGCGGCTCATTCTTCCGAAGAATAAGTGTCAAAAAATGATTAATTCGCCTTTCCACATCCGCTACTTTAAAATTAACATTTTCTTTAGCAACACCGATCCATCTAGTCGTACTTCAACCTGCGGCATTTCTGCTCTTGGTCCCCTTTTTTTAGAATTTATGTTTTTGTACTTCGGAACTACGCCGACCCCGCCTTTTGACTGATAGTGCTTTCCCTGATTTGAAATGGGAATCGGTAACGGACACCTTGAAATCTACCAACGGCAAGCGTTGACACATGAAAGGTCAAGCAGACGAAGAATATTTTTAGGTACCACTTTTTTATCTTATTTGGATTCGATAACACCCTAACATTGAATCTATCAGATCTACACCTCCCATGTAGTCATTATATACCATGACCGAATGCGGGCAAGGTATCGTGTTTTCCTTTTTGAAAAGTCTCTTCTTCTCACCATCCGGCTAGCTTCCAGTATATGTGGAGAGCGTGTTCACCAATGTGTTGTCAAATCAACAAACTGCTGACAGTGCGACAGCTTCTATCATTGCTACTTTTTCATTTATGCTTCCCCGTCCTGCCTTTTTCATTTCTGCAACCAGGAACTCGATTTATATTCACCGTCCCCAGCGATGGTATCCCTTGATTAAAAAGATATACTTCGAGGGGAACACTCGTAAATCAATTGTCGAAGAATAGAAGAATATTTTGTAATTTTGATGTGGTACAGTTTGCACTAGTGGCACTACCATATTACTGCTTGCGCACTAGTCGCACTACCACATTACTGCTTGCTCCTAAGGGTATCCTCACAACGGGCCTGGATGGTCGCCGGTGGACTAGGTGGTAGCGTTAAAAACCGCTAGATTCTCGCATGTCGATACACGTAGATTGTAGGTGGTCAGACGCCAATCAACTCGCGGAGTGTGCATATTATGTGTGGTTAAAATGGATGATTCAAGTAGTGACAGTGATGATTTTTATTTGTTGGAAAACAATGCTACAAAGTGGTTCTTACAACAAAAAGCTGAAAAAAGGTTTACGGTACATCCTATTAATCAAAGCAGACAAGAATTTGGGGAGTACCATCATTTATTCAAAGAATTGTGTAAAAACGGTGTGTTTGTTACAAAATGTGATAATAGATAAAGGAGGATTTGAAAGACATTTGACAGAGGTGGTACCAATTCCAGATGAATTAAATAGATGTTTTAGTATTATGAATGCCGGCCGACGTAGAGATACTGCGAAATTCATCAGTCATACATTTAAAACCTTCATATGTCGTAATCGTGTTGCTTACGTAGAAAAATAATATATCTAAGATTAATTATGCATTTATTATTACTCAGTCTTAAGTACCATTACATAATTAATGAAATTTTTGTATTAGAAAAATAGTATTAGTAAGAGATAAATAGTAAATAAACAGTATACTTCCTTATCCTAATCGATATTTTACTTTTATAAATTTTCATTATTCGATAACCAAAACGTCATATTTTGGCTCTCAGAACTTGTGGGCAACGGGCTACTGGGACTTGCTAACGAAGTAGAATGGCCTCCAGTATTAGTAGTATAATTCCATGCAGTACTTGTATCATTTGGAGAGACATCCAATGACCTGCTAAACGCAAACTTTTGTACAAGTTCTTGGACTTGACTTCGAAACAATAATTTTTCATGAGAAGGTATCTTTGACACGAATGGTAGCAAGCTCTCAAAGAACATTTTGTCATCATTTGACTCTGGAATTGTGCTTTTTCTGACATCTTCTGCTTTAGATATTCCAATTTTTCTTTCTCGATATTCAGCAAAGCTTTACCATAGACTTCGTTTACGCGACTGCGCTTTCTGGTCGCCAAAGCTACTCTAGGTTCTTCAACTGTTTCGGCACGTGGAGACAATGAAATCGCTCTTTCTGTTGAATCTTCTGTCATTTTTTGGTTATTCTGTGATTGTTCCATGATTACTTCACTATTCTGCGACTCTAAACCAGCCGCTTGTGATTCGTAACTTTCTTCGACGATTTCGTCCGGTTCGCTACTTGCCTGGCTACACCGTAGGTTTCCATCAGATTTTCTATTTGCTAGCTGATCTTTTAAAAACAACATTAGTTAATAAAACTGCCAGCTTGACTTTACTATGGTGACCCTTGCATCCCCTGACCCCTTTTTGGGCAATTTTGCCATCTTATTTCTCATGTAGTCACGTATTTCCCTTTTTTGAGAAGATCTTGATTTGGCAGGTATAATTTTGTCGTCAAGGGCTAAAAATTCTTCTTTTGGTATCAGCAGCAGCACGAAATTTGTCTAGTAGCCGACGTATTTTGAACAATTTAGCATGTCCAAGTTGGCCTACTGGCACATCTACATTGTTATCGCAGAAGTGAATAAATCTCTTAATTTCTTCCCAGCGATTACAGGTCATTACGTCATAGATAGCTGCATATCCAAGGTAACTGCTCCAGTAGTGTCGGGTTGCTGGTAGTTGTATTATTGACATGTATAAGCAGGTACCAATAAACTGCTCTGTCTCCTCAACTGTAACATTTGCAGGTTTCTTAGGTCTGCATTATACCGAGTACAAATTTGTCTCGTCAGTGATGAATTGCAAAACTTCCCTGGTAAAGAAGAACTTGAAATATTGTGCAGGAGATAAATCCATCACATCCTGAGGGAGATTTGCACTTCCAGGAAATTTTGTTTCTGCCTCCGTACGAATCAAATTGTCCTCTTTCCACTCCACAGTTACCTTCTTTTTCTTTCCTGCATTCGCTTTTTTTGCTGCAGCTGCTCTTTGCGCTAGGGGAATGTCGTCTTCGACATACTCCTCGTTCTCAAAATCAGATTCTGGTATATACTCATCTGATTCTTCTGGAACGGCAAATTCATCTTCGTCTTCTGAGCCCGGCGCAAGCATTCCATGTAAAGTTTCATCATCTAACAAGTGTCGGAGTCTTCTCTAATATTTCCATCGGCAATATCCTGAATTGCCGAAGTTGAAGGACCATAAAATATTCTTGGGTCCGTGGCACTAATAATAAAAATTGGATATACGTCAAAAATCGCGTTGAAAATGTCGCATGATAAATGATCGCATGCGACAGAAGATCGCGGTCAAAATGTCGGACAATATCACCGCCGAGTTCTTCTAGGCCATAATTAACAGGCATTATCCCATCCCTATTCAATAAGACAGGGTTATCAGGCTGGCCACGCCAAATCGAGCCAGGAATTGGGTTGCTATAAAAGCGTCGGCGTGAGTACCTGCATCTGACAGGCTCTCAACCACACGTCTCAAGTTAGAATACGTAATTTGTTCGGACTGAGGGATGAACATCTCGGCTCGGGTAAGATTATTCCTACCAAATTTGGGTACGAAATTTTAATATTTCCTACAGCATTAATCACACTTGCCAGCTGGTCAGGTAAGACCACAACACCTTTGGCCATAATAACAAGGTCCTCGTTACGTGGGAACTCTGCATAATCATCTTCATTATCCAAAATGCACGACACACTGCGCTGGACTAACAAGGTTTTACACTCCATCACAGCTAAACCGACTCTGTATAATTGATAAATATTGCGTCGAGCTGGTACATTATTAAATTCAAACAAAGCTTGGAAAATGGTTGTAGTACCAAAACCAATTGCTCGGGTCGTAACACATAAAGTAATAGCTTTATCTGAACATAATAAATAAAATAAATAAATAAAAATAAATGATGGCGTGATGAGCGTATGCGCCAAAACATCGCATACGAAAATAACTACATTACAATTACCGAAAGAAAAATCTATATTGAAATTAATGATCGCGAGTTTCGTTTAACGTCCAATGAAACGAGTTTTTAAAAACTATTTGTTTTATTTACACACATTAAAATAGGACGGAATTCAGACCAGAACCGTCTACCAACAATGCCGAATCTGAACTAAAGTAAAGTCGATTCTGATCTTAACTCGAAACTTTTAAATACAAAGAAAACTTACATTAAAATAGTCTGGGAGACTCGCATATCTCACAGGAAATTGATAACTATAATCGTCACTACTAGTCGTCAAGGAATTACTGCATTTTATATCAGACACTGTCTTGGTTGGAGCGCTTATAATCCAAGAAGATTTGGTAATTGGAATTATTTTGGTATATTGTAATTCGAATAGGTAGGGTTTGCAGGTTTGGTTCTTAGAAAATGATAATAATTGAGTCTCGCAGAGTCTATCGTTGGGGATTGTACAGCGATTTATTTGGTCACAAAAGTAGTATGTTGATACAGGCTTACAATGATGAAGCTCAATTGGTACGCTAAATTGGGTATTGAACAGAATATTTTTGTAAACGGGTATTGTCATTTAGAATAATTTTTTATCTATGAACGCAGGAAATGCAATTAGTTGTATGAGTTGTATGTTTTTAACTAGGGGCATTTCGTAAATGAAAGTAAAGGTGGCGCCTTTTTGATAGGCTTTAATTTTTATTAATGATTCATAAAGGTGAAGATTGTCGAGGGTGACAGGATAGGGCAATTCTAATTGTTTTTTGGTATTGATTTGAAGCGTTTGAAGGTTTTGCGAAATATTGCTTGAAGCGGTTACTAAAGCAGCATTATCGATTAATGAAAGATGAACTTGGTGGTTTTGGGCGAAAGTCTTCCAGAGCGTTAATTAAGAGTTGTAGCGAGAAAATGGATTGGTCTAATAGAGTTTGAGTAGTCATTTTTCCAAATTTGAGATTCACATCTCTATTAATTTGTTCAAACATTTTATTAAGGTTCGCATTTAACAGGTTTTGATTACGGGATAATAGTTCAATATTTTCAGAAAATGAATTGGTAGTATTATTAAGAATTTGGGCTTATTCCAGTAGGATTGTTTTTTGTTTCTCGGAACTTCGAGATAAATTGTCAATTAATTGTTCGTATCTTTGCCCGTCTTTGGCATCCAAATTACATGTTTCAAATTTAATTATGCTGCCTAGTCCGTCAGTTATACTTTTTTTTGTGAATTTTAGTTGTCGGGAATAACTGATTAATTAAATTAATTGATTGGTTTTTTGTAAATATTGTTTGAAAATTAGTATTTGATTATCATAGTCAAAAATGGCATAAGCTGTCTCGTAGTGTTTATTAGTGAGGTTATGAATAGCTCTCAAGATGTTTTATCGTAAAACGTCGTAATTATTTAATACTGGGGAATAATCTAATATCTTAATTAAGGTCCAGTCACTTTCCTTAAGGAATGCATTTCCTTTGGTCAAAGGGTACAGTCCATGATTATCGTTACTTCGCCAAGCGCGAAGGTTCAGATGATGCACGTAATGACGATTTTTCTGAAATAGAAAGTAAATCGTTAGCGTGTCGTTTTAGGGTTTGATCTGTCGGTTGATTTGTTAAATCGTAAGTGTCATGTTCGTGTATTTTGGTAATAGTGTATGGTCCTATGAACTTAGGTTTCTTTTTGTTGCTTTCATTCGTCTTTATATATACTTGATCGTTAATTTTGTAAGTATGAATTTTTCGCGACTTGTTGATTTTTCATTTCGTTTATTTTTTGTGTTTTCTTGTTTATCGAATAAGTTATTGTAAATATCTTTCATTTTAGTTTGATGATCGTTGATATAAGTGTCTATAAACGTTTTTGTATAATCTACGTCAAAAGGGTTTTTACATTCGATGTGTCCGAATAAGATTTCAAATGGTGTATAATTTAAGTTGGAGTGTAATGTATGGTTGTGAGCCAAAATTGCATAAGGAATTTTGCAGTACTCTTGAATGTTTCCTAAGAGTCTGTACTGTTCGATTAAAGTAGAATGTAATCTTTCTACAGGTGAGTTTGACGTGTGATTATATGGGGTAGTTACGTGAAGCGTGATTTGGTGTAATTTTGCAAAAAAAATGTAACGGTTCTTTATTAAATTCATTATCCACAACAAGAATGTGAGGAGAGGTATAAGTAGTAATGAAATAAAATAATCGGTCCGTAACGTCTATCATATTGCTTGATCGTAAATAGTAGGCTTGTCCGAATTTGGAAGAGGAGTCAATTATAGTAAAATATTTTTGATTGTTGATTTGAAAAATATCCATATGAAGTAATACATAGTAGCTGGCTGAGGTTAATGTTAAAACATGTTAAAGGACTAATTAGCAGCTATTTACCGTTGAAAGGCCTTCCTGAGGTGAAAGAACTGGTCAATATTGTGAGGTAGAAATATATTTCAGCAATTAGTGCCTTCTTCAGTCTACGTATATGTACAAACAGGTTAAAAGCAACACGTTAAAATCTGCAAGAGAAAAAAAAATAGGTTAGTGAACGAACATAATTTTCTCAAGTATCATCAATTTACCTTGCACATTTAATATAATTGAAATTGGGCTTGATTATAATGCGGGGTTTGGTTGAAATTTTGGTGACTGTAATTAAAATTTCGCAGATTTGGCTGCGCCTTATAAGTTGATTGAAATTTTTGGTTATTGTGCGGAGCTGTCGTGAATTTTGGGTGATTCATAGAAGTTCGATTAGAACTTTGGAAATAGCGTATATCTAATTCTTCTTTAATGTATTGTGAGGCCGTTTCTAATGATTTGGGGGCTCTACTTCGTAGAAAGCTTCCTAGGTGTTCAAGTAAATCACTTAAGTGTTTTTAAAGCTAGGTCTTTAGCGTCTTGTACGTTATAGTCTTCTATAGCTTGGTTTTCGGGACGTAGAGAAATTTTAGAATTTCAAATAGCTAATATAGATCTAATTTTATTATAAAATTCGATCGGGAATTCTTTTAGAGATTGTCGTAATCTAGTTAGGTCTATTCGAATGTTCAACTCTGAAGGTTGGTCGCCAAAGATTTCAATTAAAGTTTGTTTTAAAGCGTCCCAAGAATAGTATATCTGACCAGTTACTACTTCTAGGACAGCGCCTTTTAAACGGTTTCGTGCGGAAGAAAGGAGTAATTTGTTTATATATGATGTTGGATGATCGGGTTGCCAAAATTGTGTGAAAATGTCCTCGACAGCTCTGATATACTCAGTTAATTCTGCTGGATCGCCTTCGTATTTAGGGATTTCGTTCAGCAAAGAAGTATGAAATCCAGGGGGATACCCTATAAAAGGAGGTGCTTGCTGCACGCGCGGTGGAGCTTGTATTTCGGAAGCAGGAACTTGAACTTGTTTGTTCCTAACGTTTGGGTAATTTAAATTGAGATTAAAGTTGGCGAGCCTAATTATTGCTCGTCGATTTGTCGGAGCAGCTACATGCACTAGCTGGTCGTCGCTATCCGTGTCGCTCATGCGCACTTTAATTTATATAAATGTTTTAAATATTAGTTGCGGCCTAAATCAGGGTTCCTACACACAAAGCGTGAGCATACTCAGGTATTAAGTAAACCTAGCGTTTACTCTGAGTGGCTGGTTTACCGCGCTTTGCTTGATCTTAATAGCTAAATTGCAATGATTGATTAAGAAATAAACCAATGGTTCATATCGTCTATCGATATCGAGATATTTGATTTAATTCGATAATCAAATTCACTTCCAAGTTATAACTTAATATTAGGTTAGTATTAGTTTTAATGAGTAGATTTAAATTTCACTTGCACTTATAAAACGATTTAAATTGCTTACATTTGCAGGATGAGTTGGTTGGTGACTTCGATAGTCTGTTGATCACGATGATCAGGTGCCCTCTAATAGGCTGGAACCGGAACCAGCGATGCTTCTCCGGGGGGATGGCTGTCCCACTCAAAGAGCAGCAAGGATTGGTCCTGGGGTCGTGGCTTCTGCTTCACAGGAATCCGGTGGGCGATGCTTGCTTCGTGGAGACCTGGATCTCGATGCCAACAATGGGGTGGTAGATCTTCAGGATACACAGTAAAGACTAAAAAGCCAAGGTGCACGTTGATCTTTAATTTAAAAAAATGCTTAGTGCCCTTTGTGTATCCTACCGACTGCGCCAGTTTCGTTTAATGTCCAATAAAACGAGTTTTTAAAAACTATTTGTTTTATTTACGCACATTAAAATAGGACGGATATCAGACCAGAACCGTCTACCAGCAATGCCGAATCTGAACTAAAGTAAAGTCGATTCTGATCTTAACTCGAAACCTTTAAATACAAAGAAAGCTTGCATTAAAATAGTCTGGGAGACTCGCATATCGCACAGGAAATTGATAACTATAATCTAAATGTTTCCTTAATTAAGATAATGAAAAATCTAAAGCTAAGTTCAACTTAGGGCGTGGGTAACACGCGCGACATATACTGAACTAAACTTCCCTTCACACTTTGTCCAGGCGTAGGACTGGCAGTAAAAATACTGGCGTGTTTAAAAGTGTTTTTTCTCGTTTTTGTTGGTTTTTTGTTGTTTTTTAAAAAAATGTATCCAATTAAAAGTGTAAAAGTGAGTATAGCGATCACTTTTGTTGTCATAAATATTTATGTTATGAAATTTTTGTTTTTAATTTTTTTTAATTTCCTCGTTTTTATTGGTTTTTTAATTTTTTATCCAACTTAAACTTGCAGTTGGAAATTGTGGGCTATTCCTCTTAAATATTCAAGAACCGGCCGATTTCCACATTCGAGCATTATTGAATGTATACGTTTGGCTGTATCTTTATAATTTTTTTTTCGGGGAGGTTCAGTTCCTGCGATGTATTCTTCTATTTTTACTTTATTCACATCGTTTTCTCTCTCCAAGGCAGTCATCACTTTCCAAAGTCTAATATTTGCAGTGTTTAAAATTGATGCAAAGCTGTTGTGCCATCCTTTTACGGCATTATTTGTGCGAGGTAGACCTTCTGCTGAATAGCAGTTTCACATATTTATTGCAAAAATCGGATGTCTTCCTCTATTTCTTCTGTCTATACGGCCTATCCAAGTGTCTTCAAAATAACTTATAACTGGTTATAATTATTTAGAACATGTAAATTGGATAAAGAAAAATCTCAGTTAGACAATTGGGAGGAGCCAAACTGGAGCTAACTAGACTCCAAAGGCTTTTCTGTCTATCTAAGACGGGTGTGATGAGAAGCATCCAACCGCTGCCATGGAAACTTTACTAAGACTGCCTCCCCTAGACATCATAGTTATGGCAGAGGCAAGGATGGCGGCGTACCGGCTGAAATACAATGGAAACTGGCAAGCGAGCTCCATTGCCGGTCACACCAGAATAACAAACCCATTACTAGAATTGAGCAGTGACATAATGCTAAGTAGGCAAAACTACCATAAACCCTATAAAATCCAGCTTGACTGGAACGAAGGGCTGGTACAAAGCCGTGGCCAGGAAAGCAAACTTGTCTGGTACACAGATGGGTCCAAAACTGACAGCAGAACAGGAGCAGGAATATATGGGGAATATCCCCAGTTCAATGCATATGCATCTCTGGGGCAGTATGCCACCGTATTGCAAGCAGAAACACATACAATAGATATATGTCTGCAGGAGAATATAACAAGAAATTATCGAGGTAGAGACACCTTTGTCCTAACAGACAGTCAGGCGGCTATAAAAGCCCTATCTAGCTATCGGATCAACTCAAGATTGATCTGGGACTGCCTTGAAAACCTTTTAACCCTCGCTAACCACAATAGGATAACTCTAATGTGGGTGCCGGGGCATAAGGGTATACAAGGTAATGAAAAAGCAGATTCTCTTGCATAAAAGGGATCAGAAACACTATTCACTGGCCCTCAACCAGTATTTGCAGTCACCAAAACGACAGTCCGCAGCTGGCTAACCAGATGGATAAACATACGACATTAAAACCACTGGAGCTGTGTGGAAGGACTAAGACATAGGAAGGCGATGCTAAGGAAACCATCTGAAAAACTGACAGATGCGACTAAGCAGACATCAAACTAGGCTAGTGAAGGGGCTGATAACCGGTCACTGTAACCTTCGTAAACATATGCACACAATGGGAATTCTCAGAGAAGAACCCATTTGTAGACTTTGTAATGGATAAAACAGCCTCTCATGTCATTTTCGACTGTGAAGCTCTTGCCCGATGGAGACATACACTCCTGGAGGGAGACAACCATCGAGAAACTAACAAGAAAACACCCGGTGAAAAGGCTATTAAACCTAATAAAAACAGCAGATCTTTTCACTGAATAAGAGTAATGATGGGCAGTACAATAAGCCAAGGGGCTGCAGTGCTGTATGGCATCCAACCAACTCTCATCACTACGCCACTACAATACAATACAATACTTAATTTCCGAAAAATAGCACTTTTAGGATTTTGACAATTTCGAAATACTTAATATTCTAAATAGGTAAAAATCACTCGGTATATATGGTAGGGGCTAAATAGGTTTTTAGACAAGCACAAATTGTTGACGTCAAAAGTTTCTTTGAGAAACGAAAAATAATAAATTTTCCCATATTATGCCGACTTTTTGACGGACACTGTAGACATTTTGTTCTGTAGGGTGAAGTAAGGCAATTTGGTGATAATTTCAGTAAAACTGACTTTTTTTCTAATAAAAACAATTAAAATATTAACCTAATTGTTAGCATAATGTATATTGGAATGTTGGCAATACATACATAGAAGATTATAACAATAAAATAACATTGTTGTTTTATATTTTTAACAATTAATAAAGTAATACTAAGAAAGGTAATTTGGTTATATGGAAGGTAAATTGGTGATGGCGGGTAGGTAATTTGGTGAAAGTCACTATTACCACTGAAAGCCACTTTTTTCAGGAAGAATCATCAGAATCTTCTTGACTAATGCAGTCATCACATTTATAGAACTTCAGCTTGTTCCCAATTGGTTGCTTTTGACATTGTTCATGAAATTTCTGTCGACAAAACGAACATTCAATCCATTGGGCACCTGTCTATTTCTTGAAGTCTTCAGAATAGGTTTTCCCACATGTAGCACATGTCCAATCAGCATCTTTTATTATTTTTCTCTTAGAATTAGATGGGCCTGGTTTTGGAGCGTTTTTTACTGACGTAAGGCATCTGGAAGACGAAACGTTTTTTTAGCCACTAGTTTTCGTGTTGTAGCTGCCCTTGGAAGCCGTAGAATTTTCTCAATGCTAGTAGAAGATCCATTTAAATCGGTCGGTGTTGGCAAATCTAAAGAAGCAACCCGTGAAAATGGACGGTCTAGTTTCCGTTTTGGACCCTCTTCTAGTGGCGTAAGGCATCTGGCAGAAGAGTCTTTCTTTTTAGTCCCCTGTTTACGTGCTTTAGGAGCTCTTGGAAGTTGTAGAATTTTCTCAATGCTAGTAGAAGAGTCATTTAAATCAATTGGTGTTGGCCTAGTCTGACGTTCTTCAGAAATAGGTTGCTCAGTTGCACTAGATGTTGAAGGTGTATCTTCATTTTCTTCACAAAAAGATCGTTCAGTAAGACGGGATGGTGCTGTTGCAGCTGGTGGAATTGCTTATTTCTAGGAAAAATGCTTTCAATATGGTTGGGGATATAGAACATGGACCATTATCCGTAGTTTAAGAATATAATTCTAGTAAATCTAGTTGTAGAAATTCGTAATTACTTGTAGTTGAATTTAATATAAAATTAAAGCAACAAAAAATTGCTGTTCATATTTTTTTCTCAAAACTTATGGGACATACGTTACGAGTATAAAAAGTTACTTAGTATATTGTTTAATTCCCATAACATTATGTTCAAAAACTAGGTGTCACTGACACGCTGATAAAATGCGCTAATCTAATAATCTGAATCATTAATCAATAAATTTGATACCAGTGTAAAAACTCTTACTAAAATTTTAAAATAAATCTCAAATAAACACAAACATTAAAGTACCAACAGAAACGCATAGAAGTTAGGACAGCTAAGGGAAAAATTGTAAAATTTTGTGTTTTTGTAATAACTAATTTGCAGGTAGAAGACCGCCGCACTAGTCAGTCGGCTAAGTTCGGATGTCCTGATGACTAATGAGTTGCAAGCCTGGAGGCAAATGAGACCTTAATTACAGTTGACATTCTTCTGGGGCGCAAATGGGTCGAAAATGGCGGCGGGCGCAAGTGGGCCGGGCGCAACTGGGCCGACACCGTGCTATTGCAGCTGGTGGAATTGCGTTAGGGTTTAATGGCACAATTTCTGATTTTTTTAATGAATTTATAATGTCAATATTTGAAAAACTGGTTAAAAATGCTGGATTAAAGAGAGTGTGGAAGTTGAACCTATTAGGTTTGTCATTCGGAAATTCTAACATGTAATCGTTCAAGCGTTTTGCCCAAGCTACTTTCAATGGTCGATACACACCAACGTCCAAGGGTTGCAGGAGGTGACTCGTGTGGGCAGGGAAAGTGAATAGATAGATTTGATTATCTTTAGCCAATTTGATTATTTCAGGACTTATGTGAGATGCATGAGAATCCATTAGAAGGACAATGGGCTAGAAGGAATGCTACGAATAAAGAATTGAAACCATTCGATAAAAAGCTCGGTGTTAATCCATCCCTTTGGAGATAGTTTTACCACTGAATTTGGAAGGCAGTCTCTTTTTAACTGATCATTCCACCTTACACCTTTGAAAATTATAAAAGGTGGTAGAAAACTACCATCTGCACAAACACATCCTATGACGGTATGGGTTTCTCCGCGTTCACCGTATGACCTTTTGTAAACGAATCTTTTTCCAATTGTTGTGACAACTTTATTTGTCTCATCACAATTCCATATTTGAGACGGTTTGTCCATCAGACCCAAACTTTCCAAAAGCTGTCGCAATTTAGAAAAAAAGTCTTTCAACATTTCTGGGTTAGCCATGGAGGCCCTGTAAGCTGAAAGGTTTTCTGGAACTCGCAAAGAAAGACCATAACGAGTTTTAAAGTTGCTCCACCACCATTTACGTGCAATTTTCTTATCTGAATTAAAAAAAAATTCTCTGCCAGACGCTTCTGCAACTTTGTAAGCAACCTCTCTAACCTGCTGAACAGTTAGACCAAACCCTAGTTCTTGCATATCAGTTATGTAATGCACAATTGTTTGCTCTAACTCCACAGGTAGTGCAAACGGTCTCCCTAGTTTCGTATGTTTTCGTTTCTGAATGGCTTTTCGAAGAGAAAATGGGAAAATCGGAGTGGAAAATTTGAAAAATCGATCTTTTTTCAGGATGAAAAAACCGGAATAGAACAATGGAAAAGTGATGTTTCATAACATACACGCATAGGTTCACGTAATATGCCCGGGCAACGCCGGGTAGGTCACAGCTATGATGTATACAAGGAATAAGGAAGGATATTTCGAAATTCAACCCCTAAAGGGGTAAAATAGGGGTTCCATATTTGTATGGAAAAATAATATTAATTAGACATTTTTGAAACTTCGTAGAAGTACTCCTAAAAACAAATAAGCAAACACGTATTTCGTGATTTTCCGAAAATTGACCCCTTGGGGAGTGAAATGGGGTAAATAAGCCTAAAAATCGTTAATGGGTATCGTTATTGAGGTTTTTGGGACGAAAATAACATTAATTTTAAGTCCAAGACGGTGGACATGACATAAAATTAAAATTCTAGTGGTGAAATGGGATTTCAGAGACAAATTATTCTTGGGCAGAACAACGTTTGCCGGGCCAGTTAGTGTATGATAAAATATATCTTCCATAACACACATAACACAACCAAAATAACTATACAAATGAGTATGATGAAATGTAACTAACAATATTATAACGTATAAAAACTTGTGTACCTCAGCACTGATAATCTAGACAGCTCCCATAAATATATACAAAAAAAACTACTATTAAACTAATAATGCACATCATTCCTGTCTTCATCTGAAGATTCACTTGAATTGTTTACATTAATTATAATTTTTTCAACAGCATCTTCTACTCTACCATTTAGTCGCCACAACTTTCTTTCTTCTTTGAAAACATGCTGAACACAACTCTCCCATTTATCATTTGTAATATTAATAATTAGGGTAAGGTGGGGCAAGTGCGACCCAAAAAATGATAAGTGTAACTTCCAATCGCTTTAACGCCAATAATATTTGCTAACGGAATTTTTCTCTTTGCAGTATAGTAGCTTGGTGCATACTCTATATAACACAGTATATTTGGTTCGATGAAGTATTGTTGGATAAGTGAGTTGTAATTTTCTTATTTTGATCTATCATAGACGCACTTGCCCCACCAAAGCGGGGCAAGACCGGCCAGGGCCTTTTTCTCCGAACACAATACTGTGATTAGCAAACGGGGCTAGTGCAATACAACTTGATGTATATTCTTTACTGTGCACCGAACCAAAAATCATTCATTTGCAAGACATAAAAATTATAACTTTTAACTGCCCGAAATTGCTCAAGTAAAAAAAAACTACAGTGGTTATATAATAACAAATAAGTATTAAATCATGTATAATAAGTAAGTACTTACTTACTAAAAACAAAAATATATAATTCTAAATTGGTCCATACTTATTACATTTATTTATAATTCAGACACTTTAACGGACTCCGGAAAAACATATTTTTGGAAATTACCGTGTGGTAATAGTTTTGGTTATGGGAGCTTTTCTATGATATCCGACAGCAAAATTGAGCATTTGTCGTTTTCATCCAGCCGATATTCACATGTATTTTTCCACTTGCTTAAACATGTCACTTCAGCTTCATCATCTGAAACTCCTGTTACGAGACATACATATTTGTAAGTTTCCTTCTTCCTATAAAAATGTGATAAAAGGAAGTCGCCATGTGGAATTGTGAGGATTTGATTTTCATCATTATTAATTGTTTCGTTATTTTCCTTGGTTTGCGGATTGGAGTTTGGATTATCTTTGAGAATTCAGCAATAAATTCTCTTTTCCTCCATTTCAGCATCTTACAAATCGTCGAACTCGGTTATTTTGTCACAACTAGCATTACTTATCCAAGAATTTAAGTCGCTTTCATCAGAACTAATTTTACATATATTCTTCTGTTGAACAATGTTTTTCTTCTTTTGATTTTTTTTCTTTTTGGAAATTTGTATTATGTATTTCTTTTCTAGACAGATCGAATCCCCATTTTTCCAAACAGCGAATACAGTCAGCTGGCGATATCTTTTCTTCAGGAGTAAAGTCTGGTCTCCTACCATAACTTGAACTTAATTTACCTCTTCGTCCTATAACATGATCAGCAAGAGTATTTCTAGGGATTTTGTATATCTTTCTAGCTCTATAAATTGTTAACGAGCCACTTATGACAAGGTCTACTGCTATTGTGAGTGTCTCTTGAAAATATCCTGCTCATCTATTACTTTTATATCCTGCTCATCTATTACTTTTGCGCACATAATTCTAATACAGGGCAAGTGGGCTGTATTGACTGCACTTGCCCCACTAAAATAACTGCACTTGCCCCGGCAATTAAAATGGCCAGGGTAAGTGAGGCCTACCCACAAAAATATAATTTCGTGTAAACAAGAAGAAAAATACGCTAAGAATAATGAATATAACTTAAATACCTGCATACTCACCAAAACTCACCACAAAAACGTCGATAATTTTGAAGATGTTGGACGAGTATCAAAACACTACTAGCTCGTCGCACAACCGAAATCATAAGCAAACTTTCATAGGTGTCTCATCACAACGATAACGGAACCGAACACCCCCAGCCGGTAAAATAGGGAAGAATACATTAGTTAGATGTACTATTCATAGTTGGCTGTGCAATATATGCATACACTTGAAATATAATGGCAAAAACTGCACTTGCCCCGTAGACGCACTTGCTCCACCTTACCGTACATCATTTAAAATAATTTTAATACCACTAATTTTGTAAGTTGTGTTATGTCTAGCTACATAATCTTTGACTTGTGCCCATACCATTTCTATGGGATTGAGCATGTAATGGCACGGTGGCAGTCATAAAACAGCTCTTCCTGTGTTTATTATTAAATCATCAATCACATATGAAATAGAATTTGCTAAGCATTAGTCATTCACTTTTTGCAAAAGTTGTATTTTCAGTAAAGTCCCGTCTGCTTCGATATTCTTACATTTTAGCCAAGTTAGAATATTTGCTTTTTTCCAGGATATATTTGTGTTTTTTATCTGATTTTACACTGCGATAATGAGCGTTATCCATCACTATTACACAGTTTTCTGCTAGCAAAGGAAGAACATTGGTTAGCCATTCTTTAAACATTTCGCCATTCATATCTTCATGGTAGTCGCCTGCAAGGGTTAAGCTTTTTTAGGTAATTATTAACAGTTACTATATGCTGTTAAGCATAACTACTCGTATTATTTCATTTGCCTGTTTTTTTTAGATTCCATGTACCCTTCATCAACAAAACCAGTTTCATTCCCTACATGTACTATAATGAGTCTTTTCCTTTTGCCTGACGGGTCCTTGATTCCTGTGGATAATCCATTCAGTAAAGCTTATTTTGCAGATGTGATTGTCGTATCTTTCCAAAATTTACGTATTACATGCCCAACATTAACCCACGTTTCATCCATGGAATATAGCTTTCTACCTTCGTCTGGAAATTCCTTGATTTCGGTTAAATATTTCCTTCTCCATAACACTATTTCACGTTTTTCTGTTAACACTGCCTTTCTAGTCCGTTTTTTCATACTTGAAACCCAGTTTATGTACAATTCTGCAAAGGGTTGTCTTAGAAAATTTTGGCAATGTTTCGTCTTCATTTATCCGTTGCAAAACCTTTTCGATAGTTGGCAATTGATTTTAAAAATTAAACCTGTGTATGTGTCTTCGACTGGTTGCCGTCTCTACATCATCCAGTTTAATGACATTTTAATGGTAGGACGAAACGTCAAGTTCAAATCGACGACCACGGCATAACCCGGGAGAACCTACCATTATGGACAACGACCGTGAAAGCCTGCATTCGACTAATGACTTTTGTTTGTAGTCCTTGGTGGTGACACCAGAGTTCCCAGCGTTTCCACTTCTTTTACAATACTCTATAATTTTCTTTCTCCTGTACCAATATCATCTGGATTGCTCGTGTTTTACTATAATTTTGTTCTATATAATTTAACTAAACGTTGTGCGCCAACCTTTTTTGTACACTATTTATCGGCTTTCCTTTTATATTTTTAGCATTCATACCCAATGTCAAATTGACACTTTTGAAAAATATTTGATTTTCTGATGGTTGTAATGATGACTTTGTATCGACCAATCACGGCCATACTTATGATTACTGCTTAGTTCCAAGTACTGCATGCTTATTTGAAATTTAGTATATGTGTGTTTATGTTACCCTTTAACCAATAATAGTAGATAATGTTATTAGGAGTAAAAGTGATACTTTATATGGCGAAGCTGAAGTTTATTTAGCCGAACGTTAGTGAGGCAAATAATTCAGCTAAGCCACATAAAGTCACTTGTACTCCGAATAACATATACTATTTTATCCGCAAACATATTCAGGTAAATTTCATTAAAGTAAATTTAAAAAAAAAGGATGCATCGGCCGGGAATCGAACCCAGGCCACCCGCGTGACAGGCGAACACTCAAACTCAAAAAGATTTTATTTACATATCAATATTACATTATTTACAACATTGCATATAATTGTACATGTTTGGTCACAAACTTTGGGAAGTCCCTACCTTGCGGTACATCTTCCCTATATGGTTTTTATATTTACATATCTATTGTAATTCTTTTTATCCAGTTGCATATGCAGGTGGTTTCAACGGTTTCGGTACTTTAATGTTAATTTTGGTTGTTACTAGGCGAAATTAGGAAAAACCTATTCCGTTGCGGTCGACCCGGGCGTGGGTTATGTATTTTAACGTTGTTTGTCGAAAATCGGTAATCCCTGGTACGGTAGTTTATGATTTATTTTGTATGGTGCGTTGTGCCTCCTTATATCTGTGATTCTACTTATGAGTGGGTTCGTCCTGTGGTTTTCAATCTGGTTTTCGTAGAAATTTTGGGAGATCTCCAGTATATGCTCCCTGATGTATTGAATGTCTGCGTCTCGATGTAGCTCTGTTATTCTTGTGAAACGGTCTCTGTTCAAAATTAGCCTTAATATTTTGTTTTGGAAAGTTTGCATCGGTTTTACGTTTCTTTTTGCTGTCCCGCACCATACTGGGGCTGCGCAAGTCAGTATGGGCCTTATTATGGCATACAATAGTTTGAGTACCGCGTTGGCCTTGGCTATTGTTTTTTGTATATGTATTTTAAAGTTTAACTTGTGGTCTAGGTGGACTCCCAGGTACTTTACTATTTGAGCAGTAGAAGTAACAAAGGGACTAAGTTCCAAAAGTGTCAATTCGGGAAATTGTCAAAAAACTTCATAATTCAAAAATAAAGAACATTTTATTCACAAAGTAAAGTGTAAGTCATTTTTCTCACAACGCCCGGATACGATACTACACAAACAACACAATAAAGTTAAAAATACGACAATAAAAAAATAAATAAAACAAAATTCTGGGAAACGGGTCAAGTGCCAATATTCTATCTAGTCAAATACGCGTAAAATTCTTTGTGTTTCTCGTCTTGTAAATAAGGAATCATTGATATTAGGTGCTTCTTTTTGTTATCACCGACCTTATTTACGTCTGGTAGCTGATGAATCTCCATACTTTTAATATCGGCCATGGTTTTTCCTTTTCTGAGTATCGGAGTTATTTTCCACGGTGATATTTCAGAAAAACTTTCAGAAGTATACAATAAACCGGGTTGTTGGGAGTCAACTTTCAGTCGTACAACTTTGCTGATATTCACTTGCTTGAGATTTAACATCTTGTCGGCGGCAGCTTGTATACCAAAAAACTTTTTCTGGCACATATCTACTATTTCAAATCGGCGTGTGTGGGTACTTGAGAGTATTACATCGTGTAAGTCCTCGGGTATCATCGGAGTGCACCTGCGCCTCCTTTTCTCAATCAACGCGAAATCCCTGTCGCATTGAAGGAAACAATGACCACTGACGAGTTACCTGTGTTCAATGGTGTCAAAGAGCCCAGCACTAACCAAAAACATGTAAATAAACACAATCATTCTGTTTTTATTTTGGGCAGTGCAGTTGTCGCTCCAAATAATAATATTCCTTTTGTGTGTAATGCCCATGTTGAGGACGCGTAATAAGCAAGACGCGATCTCGTTACCGCCTCTTCCTGCCAATCCTTCATGCCAGCTGCACATGTAGGAGTGCTTGTTATCTCCAAAGTTGATGCCCAAGTTGTAGCACGAAAGCTGGCTCATGTAAAACATGTCGGAATACGTCAAACTTGGTACAAACATGACTTGTTCCAAATCTATTGAGAAAACACTCGTGGCGCTATCTGGCATTTGCGACGATGCAATGTCCATTTTCATAAGCGTAATGGCTGCTTCTGCCTTTCGATGATGGAGCTCTAACTCAACCGTTGCTGCCCGACTTCTTTCACCCTGCGCTTTTATTTCGCAATTTAACGAGTCACATTTTCGGCAGGTGTCACTTCTAAGTGCTCTAAAAGAAATATTTGGAAAGTCTTCTTTCAAAACTCTTTTATAGAACTTATACGTGACCAAGCTTTCGGGATATTTTTTCAAGAATGCTTTGTGAAGACGGTTAGTATTTAAATCCGGTCTCATGTATTCCTTTGCACTTTTTGCACGTGAATAATGAGACTCTTCTCTGGGTATGCTATTTATATGCTCTTTAACAAGTTCCCTATCATTCTTTGTAAATTTTGCAGGAGCCGTACGAGTTCTCATATCTCTGTAGACCATTTCACCGGTTTTTTTCTTTTTTATAATAGTTTCCAAGTTCTTTTTCGTCAAATCAAAAGTAGTCATGAAAGTGGATTTACAAACATCCACCATATTACCTTTTCCATCTGAAAGGGCATAATGGATGGTACTTTGACGATGACTCTCACGAGCATCTTTATATGAGCCATGCCTTCTTCTCTTGACGCCAGTCACCTGTATTAAACCCATGATGTAAGTTCCACGAACGTCAGGCCTGGTTTTGTAGTATTTTTCAAAAAGCTTCAATCTATTTGCGGAAGTCAACGACATGCAATGAAATTTACATTTACATGTTACCTGGAAGAAAAAATACACATTCTGGAGTGCCCACAAATAATATTTGCAATGTTAAAAACTCACTTCTAGGTTAGGTTTCTTTTTTTCAACTACAGTTTTTCCCTTCCTCGTTTCATATAACTTTCCGGCATTTTTTCGTCGCCTTTGTTCGTCACTCAGTCTTCCCGATCCCCTCTTATGAGATTCCGTGTTCATTTTAAACTAATTCTTCAGTCGTATTGGTCGAAAAATTATCTTCAGACAAAGTAAACAAACACACGTGCAACAGACAGGAGTTCACTATATACATAGCACCTTTGTTTCGGAACTGACGTGACACTTGCTTGTGTTGCCAACTTTCAACCTATTCTCCCCTTCCATTTTCTGTCCGGGCACTTGGCCCGTTTCTTAGGATATTGTCGATGGTACATAGCACTTTTCTAAATAAAAATCTCATTTTTCGGGAATATGGCACTTGGCCCCTTTGTTACTTCCACTCCTCATTTGCTGGAGTGTGATTTTTTCTTGTCCCACTTCTGGCAGCTGGAAAATATTGGTATTCTTTATTTTCTTTTTGAATGTTATTGTTTCAGTCTTTTCGGGATTTATCGTCACTTTCCAGTATTTGTAGTAGCGTTCTAGGGCATCGATGTGCATTTGATTTTTCTTATGCGCCGTGATCGCGCTGAACGAGTGTTAGTAGATGGCGGTGTCGTCGGCGAACAGAGCAATTTTTGTATTGTGGTGTTGAGGGATGTCGTTCACGAATATTAAAAACAGTGTTGGTCCTAATATTGACCCCTGGGGCACTCCTGCTTTTATTACCCTGGTTGTTGAAGTACTGGTGTTTACTTGTACTTGCAATTTTCTGTCCGTCAGGTAGGAATGTATTAATTTTATTATGGGAGCCGGGAATTCATTTTCGATCATTTTGTAAAGCAGTCCGTCAATCCATACTTTATCGAACGCCTTCTGTATATCGAGCAGTGTCATGGCTGTTACGTTGCCCTTGTTGAATTCCCGACTTATGTCGTTCGTAATTCTTACAATTTGCTGGGTCGTGCTGTGTTCGTGGCGGAATCCAAATTGGTTGTTGTTAATTAAATTTTTGTTTTTGATGTGCTTATTTATTCGCTTGTGTATTACCTTTTCCGTTAATTTGCTAAGGGTGTTCAGGAGGCTGATCGGACGATAGCGCGCCGGTGACGAAGGAGTTTTTCCTGTCTTGGGTATCGGGATTACGTTTGCTATCTTCCACGATTCCGGGAAGTAGTGATTTTTAATTATCGCGTTTCTAATGTATGTTATCTGGACCACTGTTTTCCTTGGTAAGTTTTTTACTACTAGGTTTTGGATCCCATCCTTCCCAGGTGCTTTTAAAGAGCTCAGTTTCTTTATTAAATTACTAATTTCCCTAGGGCTGGTAATTAAGTGCTGGTATTCCGGTTCGTCATTAGGCGTGTTTAGGAATGTTGTTACGGCGTTTTTTATTGAGATTTGTTTTTGTGTGTCGTTTGCTGTGTTTGTGTCGTGCACTTTTTTAAAGGCCGTTGCAAGTAGCTCGGTTTTTTCGTCGTCCGTCAGCGCTATGCTGCCCGCTTCCATCAGGGCCGGAATTGCCGTGTGTGATTTTTCCAACACTTTTGTTACATTCCACAGGGTTCCGTCTTTTACTTTTAGATTTTCCAGTTTGCGCTTCCAGGCTTCGGCTTTAAATGTTTTTATCTCCTTCTTTATTCTGTACGTTTGTCGTATCATTTCTTCCTTGTATTGGTGCTGCCTTGTGGTTTGCCACTTTTTTCTATTTTTGTTTCGCTCTTTGATCAGTTCTTTTGTGTTCTGGGGAAGGTCCAGTTTGTTGGGATTGATTGTTTTTAATTTGATTGCTTTTTTGATCGATTGGTTTATGGTGCTTGTTATTTTTTCTACTTCTGCTTGTATTTTCTCATCTGTGTCCAGGATGTTATTTATTTGTGTTTTAGTATTAAGGGTGTTTCTAAACAATTTCCAGTCCACCGTTCAGTAGTTCAGTATTTTCCTGGTGGGATTTTCAATTTCCCTGCCTTGGAATTTTATCACCACCGGATTATGATCCGAACTTAGCTCGTTCAAGCACATGATGCCATCGATGTTGCCTATATTCTTACTTTAGATTAGATTAGATTAGGTTTCACGACTGCCTTTTGCTGGCATGCGCACGTCAGCCCTTTGGGCTTTTTGTACTGTCGGGAGTTTTCAAGTTAGCAAGCCGACATCCGTATCTTTTACTAGACTTGCAATGTCCCCTACTAGCTTGCGGTTGTCAATAGAGTTAAGGCTCCAATCGAGTTGGTGTCTTTTACGCTCTAGTGCTGGGCATTCAAAGAGGATATGATAGGCTGTTTCATCATCCTCTTGGCATAGTCTGCAAACAGGTTCATCTCTATAGATATTGATCCTGTGCATAAATTCTCTGAATGCTCCAGTGCCTGTTAGTAGACTGACTACTTGCTTGATTCGAGTTCTGTTCAGTCTCAACAGGGTATGGTGGTATGTGGATTCGGAGTTTTTAGCAATCTTTTGCAGTGTGTTGCTTGATTGTAGTTTCTCCACCTTAGTTGGTGTGCGGTATTGACCCATTCATTAATGGCTGAGCGGGCTTGGTTTTTCTGAATGCTTAGACCAGGTTCTGGACCGGTCATTGCATTACGGGCTGCTTCTTTTGCGAGCTTGTCCGCCTTTTCGTTTCCTTCAATACCTTGCTGACCTGGGATCCAGCATAATTTTACTGTATTTCCCTGGCTTAAGGTTTGAAGTTTGGATTTGCATTCCTTGACCAGTCTCGATGAAGTACTGAAAGCGTTTAGCGCTTTCAGTGCTGCCTGACTGTCTGAGAGAATGTGTATGTCTCGATTGAGCAGCTTCTTTTCTATGCTGATGTTTACGCATACGTTAATAGCTTGTACTTCAGCCTGAAAGATGTTACAAAACTTTCCTAGACAAACTTTTTCGTTGGTTCTAGGATTGGTACTGTACACACCGGAACCTGTACCCCCTTCAAACTTAGATCCATCAGTGTAAAAAATGATATTCTTATTTGTTGGAGTTGGTAGTTGGTCCGGATTCCAACTTGTGTGTACAGTAAAGTTCTTTTCAAAGTCATAGGCTTTGATTATAAGATCAGAACCCATTTCTAATATTGGGTTGTTGATGTGTGACATGATCTTGCCATGTCCTAGATTATTAGCTGTGATCATCCAGTGACCAGTACTTTGTAATCTGTAGGCTGCCATTCTGGCTTCACCTTCCAAGAAGATGTGCAGAGGTGGCAGATTTAAAATAGCATTCAGTGCTTGTCCTGAGGTGCCTTTAAAGGCTCCAGTGATGCACCGATTAGCTAGATATTGTATTCTGCTGATTTTGTGGATCGCAGTTCTTACTTAGCCCTATGTCGATCGTCGTGGGCGTCGCATTATTACTAGGATAATGCGTGGGCTGCGCGGTGTGGTGTAATATGACATTATTATTATTTACATAGCGATAAATTGTATTGCCGTTGCCGTTGTTCCGGTGGCAGTTCCAGGAAAAGTGTCTGGCATTTAGGTCACCAAACAGCAGGATTTTGTTGCCTATGCCAAATAGATCATTTAGCGCCTGCGTTGTGATTTTATTTTCCGGCTTGTTGTATGCCGCGATTATGTGTAAATTATTTGGTAACCTAATAGCCAGGCACTCCATTCCGTGGTCTGGCCCGGTGTCCACCTGCATATGTGGGATGTCCCTTCTAACTAGAACAGCCACCCCTCCTGCGAATCTGCTGTTGTCCTTTCTTAGTACAACATATCCTTTTATTTTTAATTTAAAATTATTGTCCAGTTTTGTTTCATTCATTAATAGGATGTGGATGACTGTTCTAGTTAGAAATTCCTCCAGTTCCTGGAGTTTGTTTGCTACACTATTGGCGTTCCAACTGCAAACTGTAAGGGTTTTATCCATGAGTGGCTCCTAATTTGTTGCAAAAGCTTACGAAAGCTCTGAATTGTTCGATTTCGCCCTTACAGGTTGCAAGTTGGTTGTTTAATTGTTTAACTAGTGTTAACATTTTGTTTATGTCTATTGTTTTTCTAGCTTACCAATTTCGCTTATAAGTTCATAGAAATTGTCCTGATTGTCTGCATTTTCGCTTATTAAACTAGGGGCGCAATCACTGACCGCGGCTTCATTTTTTGAGGTCACTGCACCGTTCGCGTTCACTTTCACTGCACTGGGGCGCTGGCTGCTTGCGTCACTGGATTTCCTAGGATCAGCGGCTACCTGCTTGAACCAGGGGTTGTGCATCGGCAACGGCGCTGGCCTGAGGGCTGGGAATTGCTGCTTGCTGGTGATTAACGGGGGCTGAGTCGCTGAGGTCATCGTTCGCTGAGGTCATCGTTCGCTGTTGCCGGGTGGAGCTCTTCGATTTCGAATTTCTGCTTTCCAACCACTGCAATTTTTGCAGATAATTGGGGCATTCTATAGAATTTGCGGGATGTCCGCCTTTGCAGTTCGCGCATCGGGCCGGCTGGTCTCTGCTCTTCTTGCAATCCTTCGTTAAGTGCTTTTCAGCGCACTTAAGGCACTGTGGAGCTACGTTGCAATTAAGGGTTGCGTGGCCCCATTCCTGACAGCTATGGCATTGGGAAAGCCGTTTTTTATTGATGTATCTTTCCCAGCGCACTTTTGTGTATGCCAGGAATTGCGCAGTCTTTTGTAGTTCGCCTATATTAATATTTGAATTAAAGGAAATTATATATATGGGCGCAGCTGTTTCGCATAGGGCTACAGCTTTGTGCCTCTATTTGGTATTTATCCTTTAATTCCTGTATGAGTTGGGCCGTGTCCAGGTTCTGCATAAGTCCTTTAATTATACACGTGGTTGTTTTATTATCCATCGTTGTATAAGTGTGGTACTCGATGGGCTCCTTTTCGAGTTTTTTCAATAGTTTTTTATGCGCTTCCATTGTCGCCGTATAAATATATGTACTCTCCTTTGAGGGCCGGTTGCAGAAAGCAATGTTAAGTCTCGTGTTAGCTAACGTCGCGTCAAAGTGAACAAAATCGCATCAAATTTTGTTTACTAATGTATTAGTTACCATAAGCATTTGAGATTTGATTCGTTTTTGTTCACTTTGACGTCGCGTTAGCTAACACCAGACTTAACATTGCTTTCGGCAACCGGCCCTGAGTATTTTAGATGAAAATTTTCCCCGATTTTCTCCTTGATAAAATTTACAAACTGTGCGTGGTTTCCAATTTTTTGGTGTACTACCACCGGAGGTGGCTTTTTATTATCGCCTCGCTTGTTAATTGGCGCGGAGGCTTCGTATTCTGGTCCATCGCCGACGGGATTCTGCATATCGATGTCCTGCTGCTCATCCTCGCTTTCAAGATCCGAGAGCGGCTGAAATTGGTTACTAAGCGGTATTGCCGCTGCTTCTTTCTTTGAAACCATGTTGCTCTGTTTTGGGATTAAGAATGGCAACGCCGCCGCTCCAACATTCTCGGAATTTTCAGACGGCCCCGGCTGGGGTACGTCTCTTTTTAATTTTTTCTGTACCGTACCGCACTCAATTTTTGTTTTTGTTTTGCATGCACCTTTACAGTCACTTAGCACTTTGATTGTTGCTCCCGATTTCCTGATTTTCATCAACAATATTCACTTAAGACACTTTGCTTCACCCTGGGAAACCTAGGCTCTGCGCTCGCACTTCACGACCTACCCTAACGACTGCCGCTTTGTGAATACAGGCGAACACCGTACCCCTGCGCCAACCCCTCTTGTTCAAATAACGCGCTACTGTAATGATATATGAACATACTGAATCACCCGAGCTAATAGCACACCGCCACAGCAGCTGTCACACCATAAACCACGGCGACAGATGCTCCGATCCGCTGCTTAAAGGTTTATTTAAAAAAACTTTTTCGTACTCTTTTTGAAAATAAAAACCGGCTTACAATCTAAGTATAAAAATTAGCAAAATTTTAAGCCATCATACAATTTAATCGGTCCAGTATCTTCAGAGGAGATAGCGAACAAACATAGAAAGAAAGAAAGAGGGCAACGATTTTGTGTGCTTAGGCAGATAAGGTACGCAAAAGTCGCTATTTTATGTGCTTAGGCAGATAAAGTGACACTTTTACCTTATCAATAAAGACAAATAAGTTGTCACTTTTGTGACGTTTGCGGATAAAAATAATTACTTAAAGTTCAACATTTTCAGCTGTTTTTACTTTATAATATAGATGCCCACCTTAAAGTTACAGACTCTTCGGGATTTACAACTTTTTGAAAATTTGTATGGCTTTTTCGTGTATCATCTTTCAATAAATGTAGAAGTTGATTGAATTTATCATAGACACGAAAATATTTAAAAAATGTTGATTCGTCTTTTACAAGTTCTTTGAAGGGCGTGTGGAACTCTCCATCTATGTATCTAGTGGAATGAGACGCGCTTTCGTTTTCTGATAGTATCATCCTGAGAGGCTATGACAACTAATAACTCTAACTCTTCATCGGAACTGTCCGACCTACTTGTGCACATTTAAAAAAAAAGTATTATGAACCTGTAGCTTCCACGTCCCTGAACGTCCCTAGCAAAGCACACTCACAGTCGAACTACCGCACTCAATATGAATACCTACTAATCTCAAAACTGCCAAGAATCTGGGCCGGTTACAAACCGTTACCACACCGTTGCCGCGCCGCTACCGCCAATCTGAATAGACCTTAATTGTACGAGCAACTCCGACAGGTGATGAATTGATTGAATACTGCTGTGTACAGCAACGGTCCTGATGTACGCATTAGATACATCGACAATGAAAACCGCAAACAAACTTAGAACAGCCCAACGCTCGGTATAAACATAAGAGACCATGTACGAAACCAGGACATCCGACGAAAAACTAAAGTGACGGATGTGATAGAACGCGTTACCATTTTAAAATGGGCACGGGCGGGTCATATCGCCAGAAAGCATACAAGATGGACGAAGAGACTTTTACAATGGAGATCTAGACAAAATAAAAGAAGTGTTGGACGACCTCATAAAAGATGGGTAGACGACATTGGACAGGCGGTAGGAGGAAGATGCACAGCATCGTGAAAAGTGGAAAAAGCGAGGTGAGGCCTATGTCCAGGAGTGGGCGGTAAAAGGCTGCTAAAGAAGAAGAAGAAGAAGAAGACATCAATCATGTAGAGCTAACCTCAAATCAACAGTTTTTGATTCTCGATTTAGAATGGACAGACCTATATTAGTAATTTTCGGCTGCACGTCGTACCTTGTGTTAGTATGTTGTTTTTGTGGACTGCCGTAGCTGCATGCCTCTTAAAACATTAACAGAGGGTCTATATCACCAATTACTCGTGTAATGTTGGCCTTTAGGTCTGAAATTGTCTGTATACTATTGGCATAGACTGTTTTTCACATAACCCCAGAGGAAAAAATCCAAATGCGTCAAATTGCAAGATCTTGATGGCCAATTGATGTCACCATATCGAGAGATAAGTCTACCTCTGAACTTTGATTGCAGTAGAGTTATTGTTTCGCGCGCTGTGCGACATGTGGCACCATCTTGTTGAAACCACATGTCACGCAAGTCCATAGGGCGAACTTTTCTTACAGTTTCTGCAAATATTTTTACAATAAATATGCGTTGCTGAACCGTAAACCGCTCCATAATTTGAATGGCAATGTGTCAGAATGACAACTATAAAATATTAGCGCTGTATGCGTGATAGAAAGCAAATGCCGCGAAATTCAACATCCAACCTCAAATTTACACACCCGTTATTTGTATAACATAACTTCTATTAATGAGAACGTTGAGATAATTAATGGAAAAATTAGGTTATCTCAAAAGCAAGGTTTACATAAATAATCTACAGACAATACAACAACTGAAAGAAAATATTGCTCGCGAAATTAACGTTATCCCTCAAGTAATCTACGAACTATTGTGTTCGTAAAATTTAAGCACACAAAACGCACGTTGTTCTCCCGTATACCGAAGCATTGGGATAAAATTTCCCACAATAGTTTTCACGAATGACATTTGTTTCCGGGCAACCTTTACAATAATATTGATTATTTCCTTCATATCCATAATAATGCGTAATAACCATGGTTTCTGTCAGTTTAATAATGACTAAAATTCAAACGTCAAAATTTAATCGCGGTTAAATTTATGTCAAAATTTAATCGCTTGTGCATACTTTTAACATGATTATTAAAGGTGCTTCACCAACTGAATTTTATCTATTTATTCAGGAAATAATCACGCCGAACACCCCGCGTGCAAGTAAACTAGCCTGAATAAATTTTGACGATTTTCGGTCAAAATGTTTTGCTCTGAAGAAATATATCTCGTAAATTTTCCGCTTCAAAATCCCTCGTGCTGCGCACTCGGGATTCTTGTTGAGCGGCAAATTTACTTGACAAATTTCTTAGCAAAACATTCTGACAGAAAGGTCAAAATTTAATCGGCTATTTTAATGCACTTGGGATATTACTATTGATTAAACTATGCGCTTGCATAATTTGAACATTACCTATATCTCTTTTATATTTATACTTTTTATTATAACAAAGAACGCTAAAACCTGAAAATACTACCTATACCTTATAATGTAAAATTATGCGCGATGGCCTTTTTTATTACTATTTGCACAAATATTAGATTGCCACCTTCTTCTTCTATTCCCTGTTTTGTAATAATATGAGAAGAGACAGTGTCTGTGCTTAATTTATTTCTGTGATATTATAAAGTAGGCATCTACTTCTTTTTCAACTTAGAACACGCATTGTGTTTACAAAAATCACAAATGAAGACCCCCCTTACATAAGCTGTACAGAGTTTGTGTGCCCAATGCTGACAAATATTGCATTGTATCCAAATCTGCTTGTTTGGAGAATTAGCATACGGTTCAACTTTCCACTTTGCCGTCATAACCCAAATCTTACATTTCTAATCAAAGTAAAATTTTTAATGAACTATAGCATTAAACGATCCAGGATCTGCTTATGTACATAAAAGGTTCAGGTTTGAATATTATGATAGCATAAAAATAACATTTTTAATCCATAAACTAATAAAAATACCTTGAATATTCCACTTACCTCCGAAATGAATTGCTACAATACATACAACTGACATTAGCCATAATAAGCAACAGTGCTGCCAAAGTGTACATATTATTACGTGTATAGTACTAGGGTTATTAAAGGTACCAACCAGGAAATAGAGACTGACTGATTTTAAAGTTAAGTTGGCCAAACAACTATTTTCCACTTTGCCTACCGCTCCCTTACTTATTAAAAATAAAACAAATAAGAAAATCTAAAATAAATCTCATTTTATAACCTTTTTCCGTTAAATTTCTAATTTTTTATATGTAATTTCTAGGTTCAACAGCTCGACCTTTAACTCATGTTCTTTTAATAGCCTTTGACCTTGGTCGATGAGCGTTTGCTTTTGCAACTATAAAAGTTGCATTTGCTGCTCGTGTCCTCGTTCCTGACGTTCCTCTTGCTTTTCCAAGAACATCTGCAAGTCGCAATACTTCTCTTGGTGTAGTAATTCCTTTTATTCGCAATCACATTGTAATGTGTCAATTTCATGGCATGACAACAGCTGGGAACTAGATTATTACTTCAAACTAGCCAGGAAATTATTACATACCCCGAAAAATATTACATACCTGAAGAGTGGGGTGTTTCCATGGTAACAAAACATTGAGTGTGTTGTTTTCATGGTAACAAAAATATTAGCTACATCAAGATATCTATTATTCAGAATTCAATTGTAGTTATTTTTAAAATTGGATGATTGCAAATAAAATAGTATACATACCACGGTGGAAAGTTTCATCCCTGTGTAATGAAACACTTCCCACCTCGGTATGTAATATACTATTCAAACCATTTTGCTTGTATTGTAATTTTATTAATTTTTTCCTTGAATTTGCGATTGTGTACATTTTCTGATTAAGAGTAATTTTATAATTTTTTTTTGCATTAGAACTTTGTGCTTTTTCTTTTTTAGGAAAGATGGTGTCCATTTAACCCAATTAGTTGAAGTTGAATCAGTGTTTTGTAAAAACATACTTTAGTAATTATCAAATAATTTCAAGCTGTAATTTCATCCGATTTTATTATTCCTATGTATAAATAAACACCAGGTATTTTTCCATTAAAACAATTTATCTACGTACATACTTTAATTGTATCAGCGTCGTCTCCAGTAATTATATCTTCTAGTGCATACTTGTTGTTCAAACTCTGTTTGATCATGGATTTGAAGTAAAAAGTGTAAAAGGAACTATAATTATCTAAACGCAAAAGTTCACGCAATTAGCCCACAAAAACTGCGTAACTCGTGCCAGATAGGATATGTGTAAATAAGACTCGACAGTTTGCGTCAAGTTTCTGTGTCATGTTACAAATTAAATGCAAGCCACACATGCAATCGAGTGACAGTTCCGTATTTACAAACAGACTTTTCAGTTTTACAAGTGTAGTGTATCGTATGTCAAAAGCACAACCGTTGCGAGGCTAGTGGGTCAAGACAACAACTCAAGCGTTTAGAATTACGTTAGCTAAAACGCATACGAATGTAATTTTTAATACTAGGTCGTTAAAACACGGCATACATTTCTTGTATATATAGATCTGTAATATGTCTTAGAATTCAATACACCTTTAACTGTGATTGTATATTCATTGGTGGGGGTGAACACAGACTTCAAATGTTCATAACGAAAGGGTTAGACCTGACTCTTTCACCCTATCTATTGTAACAACAAAATAAACTCCATCTCCTGTCAAACAACTAACCTGGGCTTTTTTTACAAAATATAAAAAAAGTTCTAAGTTCCACACTGGATTTGGCTACCTTTGTTACACTTGTTAATAATTGCAGAGACTTTTTCTCCTTCAGATACAATGCACTCGGCTAATATTATGGGTTCAGTGTGGACAGTTACAGAATTGTTAAATGAAATGTCCATTATTACATCATTATCTTGAGTATTGTTGTCCGGAGTAGATGATATACCGTCAAACGGGGTAAAGCGGATCAAAATTTCAGGTTTTTTTACGATTTTGCATTGTAAGGTACGTAGTTAAATTTTGCAGAAAATATATATTATTTGTGCATTTTTTTGCTATCTGATCCACTTATTAGTTTTTTTCTGTAACGCATGTGTCACCTCGTATATTTTTTTTAAAGGTGATCCGCTTTACCCCATCGTTTGGGGTAAAGCGGATCACCTATATTATTTGGTTTTAAAACCACTTTGAACGTATTGCGGGTAAAGCGGATCACCTAAAAAAATTTTTTTAAATTGTTTCCGTGAATACTGAAGGAGAGAGAGGCAAAACAAGGTGAAATAAATGTAGAATCGGTGTTTCACAAACATTTTAATGAAAATAAAATAGTATTCTCTTATACAAATGTATTAAAGTGTGTAAATAAATGAATTATATATGTACATTTTGGCAAAATAATATTACAAAAAATTCCTTGAAATCCAAAATAAAATAAAAACATAATCATTTATAAATTCCTTGGACTTTTCGCACAGAACTTCGGACTACTCTAAAATTGAATCACAAACATGTCTAAATATGAATTCTCCCCTCCTCCCAGCATGTCCTACCACTTTCTCAATTATTTGACACTTTTTTATGATTGCAACATCTTTGACATCTGGGTAAACAAAAACTATTTGTTTTGTCCTTTCTTTTTTTCTCAACACATTAACTGTGTATTCATTTCCATCTTCGGATTCTATTTTGCCAATATACATCCTGTCTCTCTTATTTGTTTCAAATTTGATGATGACAAAATCCCCTACGCTTATAGTTCTGGCAATATCTTGGGGGTCATCTTCTTTTGACGTTGAAGGTGAATTTTCTTTTGCTATCATATTATCTTCCTCTCCTTCATAAACATTTTCTTCAGATATTTCGTTCAACCCTTCGTCGTCGCTTGTTTCTATATCTTGTTCCAAGTGGTTGTCAAACTCGAGTTCGTCTGGCTCTGGTTCAATTAATGTTGGTAGAAGATCAGCTGCTCCAATGCTCTTTCCTGCTGAAACATTAACTTTTTTCCCTCTTTTTGGAGCCTGCTCACCTCCAGATCGCATCTGATTGAGATGTGTCACAATAGTATCGGACCACGTTGTTTCCATTGCTCTTTCAACATCTTGTTGTTCTTCCTGTGGTCTTATGCTAACAATTTTTCTTAAAACCGCATCTGGATTAAATGGAACGATGCCACAAGCCTTGAATCCTGCCTCAACATTGGCCGTTGTTTTTACTCCAATTTTTTCAATTGTTTCATTCAATAATCTTGGAAACACTGTTTTCGGCAACACTCCTCGATTTTTCAACTTCCATATTTCTAAGACATCGCGCCATGCGCCTTTGAATGGACGGAAGTATGCGACATCTAAAGGTTGAAGGAGGTGTGTAGAATTTGGTGGCAAGAGAACAAATCTAATGTTATTATTTTCGCATTGTTCAATAACGCTGATCGTCAAATGACTACATAAATTGTCACCAATAATGACTTTGGGACCATCTAGATTGCGCATGAAAGGTAAAACAATTGTTGAAAACCAATCTTCAAATGTGCAGGAATCGAACCATCCACTCGAGGTACGGTTATACCCTAGTAGCACAAAATAGTTGGGCCAACGTTGGCTTATCGAAGTGTCCCACAGTTGGCCAACGGTATGTAATGTCCTCTTTTACAGTCAAACCCCAACCAACGATTTCCCAATTGAGGGCCAACTATACACATAACAATATTCCCAACCAGCATCCAACAATTAAACAACCAAAAGCCAACAATTAAACAACCAAGAGTCAACAATGAAACAACCAAAAGCCAACAAATAATCTAACTCAGCTTTCTGTATTAATAGGTAGGTATGAAAAGACAAACAAGTGTAAATAAAAGTGCTATATATTATACATAAAGCAAAACACAAATACAGTAGTTACAAATCTTTTATAAAACAAGTTATAGTATATTTGAAAAACGAAATAATATAATTATTTATAAAACGAATAATGTTCAGCAACATTAAAAAGCACTGACACCCGTATGCATAGTCGTTCGCCAGCAGCTCGCCGGAGTTTCGTTATGAATAGTATGTTGGCGGCACTGTAAGTCTATGTCAAATTCGAGGTTAGCAGGTTAGGTTTTCCGTCAGTTTTGACAGAAACTGACACAAAATCTAACCTGAGAACCTCAAATTTGACATAGACGTACAGTGCCACCAACATACTATTCATAACGAAACTCCGGCGAGCCGCTGACAAACGACTATGCATACGGGTGTGAGTATATCAACATTCCAAGGTTCAGAAAATAAGATTCATGTTACAAAATGGAATACATATAAATGCTGTCTTATCAGTAAAATCTGGAATGAGAACACACTTTCTGTGCAAAGATGCAGAAGAAACAATACCTCCATTTATAAGTTTGTTAACTTTAAATATTTGCAATCTACTACTTGGGAGGGGCGATGTGAAAAAGTCTGTTTTGCCTTTAAAAACTTTGCACTGCAACTTATGAAGGCTGCCGTGATCTTTTTCAATCGAGTTAATAAGAATTATTTCGCCTTCTTTAGTAATAAAACAATTATTAGGTGTACCTGTAGCTACTACACATTGTTCATAATCATTTAAAGGCATTGATTTAATGCAACCCTTACTATAAATTGTTTTATGTTTTCTTAACGTACTTCTCCCTTGAGAACCAGATTTTTCTCCAAGTCTTTTAGCTACTTGTTGCAATGAATTATTTGGTCCTCTGACCATCTTTTTAATTACTTTCATGAAGTTTTCAAAAGGAAAAGCTGAATAATTGTCTAATGCACCAAAGTTAGCAACATCGTCAGCTACATGCAACAAGTTGTGGAAATTATATATCAATAGTTCTTTGGCATAGCAATCTGCAGTCTCTTTAACAAAATAGTGGATTAGTTCATTTGCATAATTTCGCCAAGGTTCTTCTCTGCTGAAGTGACTGCTAGCCAATACATAAATAGCAACATGCAAAATAAGAAAATGTTTAAATAAGTGTTGAGGTAATATACCCTGTAAAACAACCGGACCAAAATATAACAAGAATGCACGGAATTCAGTAGCCTTCCAAAATTTAAAAAATCGTAGAGATCTTGGTTTACGAGAAAATTCCATTGGTATATATTGTGCTATTGAAAGTAGTCTTTCAGATAACTGTTGTATACGCAATGAGCATAATTTACCCTTTTTTGGTCCCTTATCAACCCATATCCGAATGAGTCTTTTAACGACACCAAGACATATTAAGTGCATCCAATCAAGTGGAACTTGTGAAATCAAACCTATTGTCAAATTGTTAAGAATACTACGGGACTGCTGGTGTTCTTCATACAGCTGATTACAAAAGGCTGCATCACTTCTTAGGGTTAAGTTAGGTTCATACTGCCATGTAGTTCTTCCCAAATAAATACCTTCTTGAAGGCATTTTTCACAACCATACAATGAGTTGTGAGAAACAATGCACTTCAAAAAGGCCCTTGCTGGAGCATCCGCCACAAAACAACTTATGCGAAATCCGTATAGTTTACCTGCTAACATTATTCCTCTTTTTTCCAATTCAACACATTCAGACATAAACGGAATAAAAAAATCATTTGCATTATTTGGTTTTGATTCACCATAATACATTGCTATAATAAATGGAGATTTGTCTAAAGCCTGATCTAAAATTCCCAATAAAGGCCAAAATGATTTTGTAGAAGAATTATGTAATGGGAGCCCATCTACATTAACTGTTATAGTCAATATTTCAGGAAGATTGCTACTGAATTTCAACTTTTCGATAATAGGATAGTTTCCTTGTGTTAAACCTAATGATGCTTTCTTAAGTACGTTTACCTCTACACCAAAGTAGACAAATGAACCTCCAGAACATGCTCTAACTTCTACTGAACGTGGTGTTAAAAGAAGACTTCGTGCATCGCGAGGGAGGTTTGAGATATGAGGTTGTAAAATATGGAGGAGATTTGTTGTGGCATTGTTCGGGATATTATACTTTTTGGCCCACAAAATTAACTTATCTGCAATTGGATATGAGGTAGTATCTTCTGCATCTGTTAAATCACTTAAACTACTACTTACAGTTACTTCTTGATCAACATTTGAATTACAATCGTCATCCGAAATGTTGGAACAAATTACATTATCCTCAACAAAATTAGAACTTAATACTAAACTATTATCATTAAGTTTGTTTACATCTGAAATTAGTTCTGAAGCCACATTAAATTCATTGAATATACTTTTCACTGCTTTAGCAATAACTCGTCTCTCATGTCTAACTGTACTGCTATTATTTGATCTTTTTTTCTTGCCTTTATATTCATTGTTGTGGCCCTGCACCAGCTGCACTTCTTCTGCGATGCTCTCGTCCGCCATCTCTATCTTTTACAAAACGAAACCAGTTCTGAACAACTGTGTGAATTTCACAATCAGATGCGTTTGCTGTAGTTGTGTTTTTTCGAACAGCACCTAGAATATAAACAATAAAAAGTGAGTCTAACCGTTTTTTGTACTTAAATAATGCAAAGTGAGATAAGTATGGCCAGAAAAACAGTTATTGAACTTAATCCAAAATATATGAAGAAATTAAAAAGATATAGAATTAATTTGGACACTAAAAGACCTGCCTGTGTATCTTTATGAAATTTACAAAATGCAATACTGTTTTTTTAAATAGCCATGTATTAGGAATTGAAAATTAACCACAAGACAGAGACTACTCCCTTAAAATGGGGCAAATGTAATTTTGTTATGGAGAAATCTTAATTTAATGGTAACGAATTTTTAACAACACAAAACATTAACACACATATTTCTTTATAATGTCACTCCTTTCAAAATATTTTTTCACGCACTGTAAGGAAATGTACTGTATTCCTAAATACAAAAATGTCATTTCTACCTAGCAACACAATTAAATTTTTAAATGCACAATATTTCACACAATTTTTGATATTTTTGTATCTACATTTTTATGATTTTCTCTACAGTACCTACGCAACTAAATTTTTTTTTTTTGTATCTAAGCGCTTGACCCCAGATAAATTTCAAAGGTCCATAAAAAAATTACACACTTCCTAAGCATTCCAGTAACTTACTTTGTAGAATGTTCATAAGTTTGAGATGTTTCAGAGCTTTCTTATTGTGTTTTCCTGTCCAGTTGTATTCTTTTGCCAAATTGTTTGTAAAAATCTTTTCCAAAATTCGCCTGACAACTTGCTGTACTTTCTTCCCTCCAATGACGCTTAGCAGTTTTATCTTAAAAAAAACATATTTTATATAACAGTACTCTATAGTATTGTTTTCACATAATTATAAACAATCTTTGTCAAAACCGTTTATAACATATGCAATATAAAATTTAATAATTATTTTCCTGTTGGCATTTTAGATACAAATAATGTAAGATTGTTTTCACAAACAAATCTTGAAAAGATAATTTCATGTACCCAGAGACAAATAGACATTTGAATTGTTAATCATTGGACTAATATATACACTAATAACATTTCTTGGTATTTGTGATTAAATATCGTTAATTTTTTTATTAAAATTAAGTGAACGAGTTAACTAACCATTTGGATTTCATTTTCTGGAGACAGAAGTAGCCACTGCTCTATTCGCATAATATGTTCCTCAGTATCACAGGGCAGTATAATTTCTGCTGGCAAAGGCTGGATAATGGACGTCAAGTTTGGTGTCAAATTCTCTATAAGGATTTTCTGAGTCGCACTAATCTCATCAATTCTCCTTTCAATTTTGGCAAGATGACGTGCTATCACTGCCAAACCTGAAAGCACCCCACTACACTTGAAATACATGTTTCACAAACTTTAACTAATTAAATTCGACTTTAAATCTGAACCTTAAATACTATTAAATATTCAATTGATCATAGACAATGGACATAAGGTTAATGTTTAACAAATAGCAGAAACAGGACTTCATTATTTCAGCAACTGCGACTGTTTTTACGATTGGTCAATATTTATGAACTTTCAGTTTTTCTAATATTCAGTATCAGAAACATACAAGCTATGGACTAACTGCTCTTGTAGATATTAAATTACTGGCAACACCACTTACCATTGTCATTTGACTGTGAAGAGACGGAAGTGGTATCAGAATTATTTGATTGTAATGAGGTGTTCAGGAGAGATCCCCCATGTAATACAGATTTTCCTGAAACCAAAAACATACATAATGCTACACCCATATGTGCACAAAATAATGAATATAGGAATATTCAATAATTGTACATTAAAAATACTACATTAATCTAGTGTATGCTCGGTCATGTCAGATTACAGTAGCAATATTCTATTAATATACAACTCGTCTGTACTTATTAGTTGACTAAATACACATACCAGAAGCAGATGATTTTGGCCTTTCTTCTACCACTTCATTTCTAGCATCAGGGTCATCACCTTGTGATGTGGAGGTATGATTGACTACGGGTGTCGAAATTTCAGTATCAGGCGAATAATTTACACTAGAGAAGCTGGATGGTGGCAATGGCAAAATTGAACGTTTTTCATAACCTTGGCTTCGTTCTATTGCACTGCTTTTTGGAAGCCCTATTTCATCCCCACTATCATCATCACTGCTGTACAAAATTCTTCTCTTCGCTTTCCTTTTTCTCACCTTCGTTTCTTCCGATGCAGAAACTAGTTCTGATTCACTTTCAGCCTCCTTTAGCTTTTCTCTTGCTTTTAAAATATTTTCTGAAAATGCAAAGACAAAATTAATGGTAAATTCACGTCGTTTGATGTTGAAATGCTACAAATATAAATCGCATTTCAAAATACAAATATAATTATTAGTTTAGGCACGGTTTATAGATTTGAAAACTTGATATTGCTATTGCATTATCTAGTTTAAAGTAGAATTAAGGTTGTAGAGTGGGGTGCCAATAGTTATTAAAGTGTCAAGGGCATTATGAGCAAAATAAGCGCCCAAAATCGTTAGTCTACAAACCAAGGGCCTTTGACCTGATGTGTACAACAATTGCGAGCGCTTAGCTCATAATGCCTTCAACGTTGTATGTCATACCAGTTTTCTTATCTAATTCAAATCAAAGTGATTTTTAAATAATTTTTCTGGTTAGCACTTGTAATTTTCGAAATAAAAGTTGTATCCATGGAAACAAATAGTGTTTATTCTTTCATAATGTCCCTAGACATAAAAAAATAATTTCCCTTGGGCGTTATTTTGTAATAACATACCTTAAAATAGAGTAATTATTATCAATTAATATACTAGTATGATAGGTAAACATTATAAATTACATATGAAATAAAGATTTGTTTGTCTGTAGAAACAAATTTGTATTCCCAATTTTTCTTGAAAACCACTAGTATTTTAACCAATTTCAACAAAATTTTTGTAAATTTTCTTTACTATTTGCAGACACAAAAATAAGCTTTTTAAAGGTTTCATTAACGATACTGAAAATAAAGAGCACAGGAAACAATCCTGTATGAAAGAAATATTACAACTGTGTATTCTTCAACTTGTGCTACTTTGGGACATGTGTGTTAATATAGGTCCCGAAACTGCAAGATTACTACGTAACGTTCGTATACTGACCAGTACTATAAAATATTCGCTTTACAGCGTACACCGGCCACGTTTCACATGCAGGATCTCCATTAACCAAACATTTATTATATTGAGAAGCTAATTTATACGGAGGCCAAAAACTCTCTTGTTTCCTCGGTGTTAACCACTCATCTCGGACAAGTCCAAGCCCTCCTCCTGAGTTGTTTCCGAACTCCACAACGTGAAACATGTTCGTAAATTTTTCTAAAAATTAGGGAATAAACAGTTATAATATTGAACATGTAAGAAACAAGGGTGATTACAAAGTACAAGATTTACAGAAATACTCATATCGCCAAAATTGTTTATAGATAGGTAATTTGTTAGGTTAGGTTGCACATCTTTTTCTATTTATTCATGTGGGTTATTTCCAAACTTATAAATAAGTTACAGTACATGGAGATCATATTATTGTTCATTCTACTTACCAAATGTTGGATATATAGGAAGAAACACAATTTTAAGCACACAACGCGGGCTCGCATAGATAATGGCGTGTTGCAGCCACGTTGCAGCGCACAGGAAGACAGGAACCGGAAAGCAGAAACCCAAAAAGAGCGGGATCGCGGTTGCTTGGCCCGCGCAATGGCACAATGCGCAACACGTCATAAATATCACGGGGCATGCGTCAGCTGTTGTACAAAAACTGGTTCATAAACGTAATAGACAAATTTATTAATAAGCATTCCAAAAATTGCCATAATTACAGATGGCATTAATAAATTGCCAACTTCCTTGTTATAAATAACTAAAATTCCCAACAAAATATTACAGTTGGGCCAACGCACAGTTATTGTTAATAAATGCAACAACTATCTTCCTAGCACGCTGATGAAATACCAACGTTGGGCCAACATATGATTATTGTTGACAAATTCAACAAATATTTCATTTTATACCAACGTTGGCCCAACGTAGGATATTAGTTGGCAAATCTACCAACCATTTACCAACCATGCCAACTATATTCCGATGTTGGCCCAACAATCTGTGCTACTAGGGCTACCAGTGACAAAAGTAAATAGAAAGTAAAGAACA
>CALNHX010008394.1:0-61256 GCA_940337035.1 Agriotes lineatus | reverse complement strand
AGTGAACATTATGACATAAATAATTTTAAGAATCAAAGGAAACTAGGTGTAAATATGTTTTTAAGTTCCAAATAATACGGAAACCTTGAATGCGAATAAATTTTCAAATAAAGAAAGTAGTTCCCGATTAGATTTGAACTGCGGCACCTGCGAATACAATCTAATCGTTCACCAATGTCTTGCAAGCCTACGGAGCCCTTTTCATATCGTTGCGTTGCAGCTGGCTTAACTTTCATGCTGGGCATGTATTAAGTTTCGTGCCTAAGCGAGGTGCATTTCAACCAAATCAGGTCCAATAGTTTTTACGATACGTCGATGCTGAAATTTAGGCAACACATTTCCCGTACGCTTTGTTTAAACAATTTCTGTAGCATTTGTTAAAAATAATTTTGAGATTAATTTGATATCGTCTAAATCTAGAAAGAATAAGCTTTTCACTAATTTAAGAATCATTGAGAAATATTCAAAACTAAGCATGTAAATGCGATGTACCCATAAAATTCATCAATTTTTAGTAATAAAATATTTTTTTCTGGTCAATCTCAGAAAGAATAGAGACCTTCACATTTATATCCTTAAGGTAATTTCAGATAGTGTAATTTTTTTTAAAACTTATCTTCCAATTCACTTCCTATGATTAAATTTATGGCCTCGCCCAGATATGTGTTTCCCGTGTATTTGAAGGTTTGGTAATTTACGCATTTATGCGGCTCGCGGCCTAAAAAGGTCAACATAACGCATTTATTTTTTGCACCTTTTTGACTTGTAGAACATTTATACTTTATCTGTTGAGTACCATTTTTGTGAAGGATAAAGCCTACGTTATGTACAAATTATTACTTTTATGTATTTCTCAGTTCAAACACAAATTAAACTTTTAATTTTTTTAAGGTGTTTACCCTGTATATATTTGTCTGAACGTTTCTCAATTCCATGTCAGGTAGATAATAATAGGTATGCAAAATATATTCCTCCTCTAAGAAATCGTCTTTGAGTTATACCTCCAACAGACAGACAGACAGACAGACATACAGATGGAATTGAGAAAACCTGTTTTTCGTCATCTAGGGACCTTGAAACGTAAAGATCTGAAGAAATCTGGGAAGGTGATTTTTTCGCGATTACAATACTTCCTTCGTCTTTCAGACGAGGGAAGTAAAAATTTGACATTTGCTGCAATTTTTTAAACAATACCTTTCTCCTCAGAATTCCGACTCATTTTCCGGTTTCCATTTCGTTTTTAGTTTTTCTTTTGAAGCTATAAAACGTGTTTTTCGGGTTTTCCTTTGATGACGCTTTGTGATCGGATTTATCCCGAAAAATCGTCAATTCGTCAAAAATGGTTTTATTGGTGAATTGCTGCATCCGTCTGATTAATTCAAGATTAGATACTATTTGGAATTAGAACACCTGTTCACCGCCTGGAAGCTTAAGCCTTTTTTCGTTTTCTCTTTCTTTTCTTTTCTTCCTTGCTCATTCTAGGAGTAATCCAAAAATTCGTCATGCTGCCACAAATCTGCGGCTGTTGAAGTAGCCACATATTGCATTTCCTCCCTTCAGTTGGGTTGTAAATTTGAAGTTGAGGAGAACTGGAGCACCTGGAACCACGAGTGTACAGGTCAAGTTTTGTTTTGTCGAAAAACACAGCTTATCGAATAACGTCCATCATGGAGTTACTTACAACGTATCGTATCTTAAATTTAATTGTAACTACCAGTTGTTTATACAATTTTCATCGTTTTTGTGTATTTTCTGAATTTATGGTGTATTTGCTATTCGTCAAGAATAGTAAATGGGTCCTCCTTTTTCGTCGTATCTTCATGTCTGAAGAATCGTGACAATATGGATATGTACATTTGTAGATTATATTTTTCCATTTTTGTCGATCCTCCGAATCGCGAAAAGTCGATTGTAATGTAGGTCCGGTGATTTCCTTTATTTGGTCTAACCATCGTGCTGGTGATCTACCTCTTAATCTTCTGCCCTCAACATTTCCTTACACGATTAGTTTTTCTAGTTATCATTATTCCGTCGGGTGATATGGCCGAAATACTGAAGGATTCGTCTTCTACAACAGATGGTAGACACACGGTCATTGATATTAGGTTTATCGAGGATTGACACGTTTATTCTTCAGGCTGTCCATGGGAAGAGTAGCATCCTTCGCCAACACCACATCTCGAACGCATCTATCTGGCGCCTGTCGGAAGATTTTAAGGTCCACGACTCAGATACCTACGAAAATATGGAGAAGACTAAAGGTCTGACCAGACCCATTTCTGTGTTTTTAGTTATTTGTTTGTCTATCCATATTTTTCTTAAGTTTGTCATGGCTGATCGTGCTATTGCAATACGCCTTCTTACTTCTGATTCGGAGCTACCTTTGTTAGTTATTATGGACCCCAGGTAGATGAACTCATTTACTATTTTGATGTTTGGCAGCTGGTTATATAACTGTATTGTGTTATTCTTGTCAATTATCATATTCTTGGTCGTGTCCATATCGATTTCTACCCCTAAGATGCTGCTTTCGTGGGTGACTAACTCAAGCATCCTGGCCATTTCATCTTCGTATTTCGCTATAAGGGTAATGCAGTCAGCAAACCTGAGATTGTTTAATGCTTTGCAGTTTATTGTTACTCCACCACTGAAGTGGTCTAAAGCCCGTCTTATTATGTGTTCGCCATAAGCGTTGAACAATCTGGTTGAGAGTATGCACTTCTCCCGAACTTCTCTTTGTGCTTTGAAGAGATCTGAGCTATTGTTATAAATGTTAATAATTGCTTGGTTATCTTCGTAGAAACTACTAATAATACGTATTAGGTGATTTGGAATTCCCATTTCTCTAAGGGCTAACATTGTAGATAGTCAACGGCTTTTTTTGTAGCGAATGAAGCACATAAACATAGGTGTTTTGTCAATTATTCTTAGTAGTATCTTGCTAGCGTTTGATATTACGGATATCGTTCGGTAATTTTGGAATTTTTATGTGGATCCCTTTTGATGAGTTGGAATGAAAGCATTTTTGTTCAATTTCTAGGCCATAGACGGGTTTGCCAGACTGTATTACAGATGTTGTGTATAATCCTTACTCCATCGTCTCCTAGCAGTTTTATCATTTCGGCGGAAATATCGTCTGTTTCCGGGGATTTGTACTTTGAGATGGTGTATGTCGTCTTCAATCTCATTTCGTAGAATGTCTGGTTCCATATCGTCTTCTATGTTTTGTTTGTACTCCTCGTTCTGGTCGTTCGTTTCTTCTTCGTATAGATCCTCACAACATTGTTTCCATCTCTTTAGTATTTTGTGGTCTTCCCATATTATACATCCGTTTTTGTGTTTGATGGCGAATGTCTTGGGTTTGAATTTACTTGTCAGTTCTCTGATCTATTTGTATAGGTTACAGGTGTCATTTGAATTTCGATGGTTCTCAATTTTTTTACAGATTATTTTAATGTAATGGTTCTTATCTTGTCTGCATTCTGTTTGCTACTAATTTTGTTTAATCTTTAGCAGTTTTCTTTGAAGTCTTGTGTTGTTAACCCTTTCTGTTTTATCCTTCCTTCCTTTAATCGTGCCCAGAGTTCTTGGGGAAATCCAGCGTTTCTTAGTCTGATCTGATATATTATCTTTGTTTTGTAGAGTTGGCGTTATATATTTGATGGCATATTTTAGTTGTTCTCATTCTGAATTTGGGTCTTCAGGAGCTGTAATATCGGATAATGTATTAATAGCTTACGTTGAGTTTTGTATTTAAATTGCTCCCTAGCATTTTCTGTCATTGTTATTTTCTGCGTTCGATGTATTTCCTTCAAGCGCACTCAAAATTTCATTGCTAACAACTGGTGATCTGATCCGCAGTCAGCGCCGGGGTGGGTTTTGTAATTTAAGGTAAAGGCTTTTCCTAGTTTTTTAACCAGGATGTAATGAACCTGATTCCTGTATCTGTCACCGGGTGATTTCCATGTGTACAGTCGTTTGATGTGGTGTTGAAATAATGTGTTTGCAATAGTTAGATTTTGTTCTTGACAAAGCTCAATACTACAACAGTTTAAAAATTTGTAACGGAGATTAAGGTAGGCTCCGTGGATGGAAAACATTAGGTGAATTCAGGTACATAGTTCGTGAAGAGAACTGTACATAACGGAAAAAGTCTCCAAATAAAACCTTCCGAATTCTGACGGAATTTGGCAGGTACTGTAGCAATAAATAAGGTACTCAAAGACCGGATTACTGTCAACAGTATTAAATGGTTTCAAATAAAGGAAAAAAACATTTTACTCAACTTCTTTATCGAGCTTTTTGCTGCGTAACGTTTGCTGGCACAGATCGTTGGAGAATATGTCCCGAACAGCTCAAGAAGGCTGGAATCGGCAGGTGCTTTCAAATCCCATACAGGGTCAAGACCGATGCCCTCAATGTGAGAAAAAGGATTAAGGGAAGCTCCGTACTTGGGGCTATAAGGAGAAAGCCGTAAATAGAATCACGAATGTCTTAAATCTGGCACAAAACAGCTTCAATAAACTTACCCTAAATCAGTTTGGGACACTTGTGAAAATGGGTCAGCAAGGCGCCTTAGTCCGTCAGAATTAAGGTAAGAAGAGATTTTTCAGTAAATCGCCAGGGTTGCATAAGTCGCCATCATCAGCGAGGGTAAATTCCAGCAAAACCACTGGACAATCCGAAAGACACTAGCTGTTGAGCATTGCAGCACCAATAGGAAAAAGGACGCCGGGAAACAAAATCTTAGTCAATGTGGCTTCTCCTGCCGATAAGAACAATATGCGAACAAGAGAGGAACGCGCGAAACTCAAATCATGCGTTACAGACGTCAGAAAACATAGACTGCTAGTACAGAACTGCGAAATTGTAGAAGCGCAATCTAATCGTAGCAAATGTAAAATATAAGGGGTTATTCGGTTCACATGTTCAAACACTTTGAGTGAATGAATTTAAGAAGTGCTGTAAATTTTATGTTTCGGTTCACATTAATTTAATCACGGTTAACAATTCACTTCACTTCTTTAATTAAGTAGTAGAAAACGCAGTGTTGTAAGTAGGGCGGTTTTAAATGCCTTCTTGTGCATCCAATTGATATCGATAATTATATATATTTCTGTTAGAAAGTTAGAATTTGTTTTTGCTCTTGAGTATAACTCCCATACATAGAAAAATGTATATAAAATATTTAGAACAATAATTAGAGTAAGATGCGCTTCTATGACATGGGTGGAAAAAGTAAATACAGAAATGGATGTACATCGCTAGAAAATCAAGCTGAGACAGAAAGTGAAGTTAAGTGAAAAGCCAATAAAAAATTCAATTCTGAAAAGGAAAATTTAAAAGAAGTTTTCTCTTTTTTCTCCTGATTTAGGCTGAGCGTCTGTTATTAACTGTACAAACTCTAGTTTTACGAGTTTTCTCTGCCAAGCCTAACCCGTTGAGTTGTAAAAAAAAATGCCTTTTTTTCTAGGGCTCACGATCACCAAAGGTGTATTTACCATGGTCGGAGCGTCTGCAATGAAATCAATGTCCGATAGTGAGTTTTGAACCCGCTACTTGCCGATTGTAAGCTCAAACGCTTTACCGCTCCCATACCCGCTTTCTATGAAAAAAAGGTTGGAAAGGAAAAATATTCTTATTGTGAGTCATCGCTCTATTGCTGACAATGCCATATTTTTCCAGCCAGATAAGACAAGAATTAAGTGAAGACAATAGACATAGAAAACATTGTTCATAGACCAGATATAAATTACGCAAACAGTGAGAAAATAATATTAAATACGAAATTAGCTGGTAAAAAGCAGATTTGGTATAATAATACAAGAGGCGAATTGGTTTAACCGGAGATGCAAAGGAAAAAATAACGGTATTTTCGAAGGTCACGAAATGTCCCGTATGTGCCTGGAAAGACAGACTATTGTATAAGGCGTTTCCAACGCCGCTACGTTTTAATTAATTACTTTTCCTCTTTTATTGCCAGCTAGCTCAATAGCAATACGATTTCTCCTAACTTATTTGCCCCATAGTGGTGGTTAAGGAAAGTCACTGTTTATATTAACCCGGCAACTAACTTGCATTTGTGTTAAGCTAAAAATCTACTCAAATAAAATTTGTGTACACAACCAAGGAAACAAACATATATTACCTGTTAAAGACGCAATATTAAATAATACTAAAGTCATGGAACTAATTACCATCTCTACCTCACCCTTCTATGCACAACAATATTTAATCAACCGCCAAAAACTCTAACCCGCATTTATGTAATGCACTATAATGTTTATATACAGGCAAAGTCCTGTTTTTTGTGGTGTTATTTTAAACATAATTAACGTACACCTTCGATACATTTTTTATTGCGCGAACGTTCAAACGTAGCTTGCATTGAACCATAACATTAAATCGCTTCCTTCCAGCTTCAAATGCCGCCCAGGCGCAGTACCCACATTAATCACTCAATGCCAGCTTCTTGTGCAATTAATTGCAGTATAAAACCACCCACCTGCAGTGATGATTAATGAATGTCAGTTGCGCGACACCTGGAATTGGCCTTCATAGCCCTCCAAGGCGATGGCGTTGCTATTGCGCCACTCTTTGTCGCTTCGCTTTCTTTGTCGGCAGGACTTCAGACACTCTCTGAAGCTCATTTACCTATATATCAACACTGATCTTCCTTTGTAGTTCCGTTGAAAATGCAGGTACTACTTTTTAACTTGGAGTGGGATGGTAAACTAACTCGTACTGTATACGACACTAATAAAATGAATATTTAAAAAAATGTAGATAATGTTTTTCTATAGTAATGCTTTTATTCACACCTTTAATTATAGAAATGGTATAACGCAGTAAAAATTTTATGCAACTGTATATTTCTGTATACATCTAGTGAGGAATGATATTTTTTTAAATGGAAGGAGTCCTTTTATCTACAAGATTTTTTCTCATTTTGGTTGACACTCTAATTTTTCTAATTTTGTACATCCCGATTGTGAGATGTTCTATCTGTAACACACTGTATATCGTGAACCATGTTTGTTTTCTTCAAACTTTGATAAATAATTTTAAAATGTCAATCAGTGTTTATGTTTTCATAATCCCCACTATATTACTATGCCTTGGGGCTGAACATGTGCACTCGAATAAAATACAAAGTAGCTTTTCCAATACGCTTGAAAAATAAACTGCGAGAAAGCCTAGAAGGGCTTATAATGGAGTCGACTTGTCAGGACAGCGGAAATGGGCTAAAAGTCAAAAGCTCAAAGCCTTCACGCTGTTCTGTGTGAATGAGTCTTTACAATATTCACTAGAAATCTAAATAACTGCCATAGCAGTTAGTTAAAATCAAGTAAAGATAACTGGTAGTTTCGCTTATCCAGGAAAGTTGGATAAACTGTCTAATTAATTACGATAGAGGCTAAAACCGATTATCCAGATTAGTACAGGATTCAATCGTCTGGTAAGCTGATTTGTCTGTTTACTTTGTAAGCTTTTAGCATGTGTTTCGACGTTTATATTCTTAAAGAGACAATTATATATCAGTTTATTTGAGTTATAATTAGAGAAAATATCGGAAACCACTTCACATAGCTATTTAAAAATTTATTAGGACAGCAACGACTGGGCAACGAATCATTTAGGCACTGGCATTTTGAATAATTAACACTCAGTACAGTGTAATTTTGAACACTGTTTAATTGATTCTTTGATTGCTTTGGTAAAACAGTTGTAAAATTTCGCGTGATGTTTACAAATAACGAATACTAAACAAATATAATTGTCATTTTCAGCGTATCAGATGCTATAAAATTTATAAGGGTAAACTGGCATAGTTATGTAATTAATGTAATTCATATTAGCATTTAGAATTGCTATAAAATAAAAATGTGCAGAAGTTTATTCCTCACTTAAAATTTATATAAAAGAAAATAATGGGTACTGATTCTAATAAGCTACGCAGAAAGTCTCTTTTGAGATTGTTTGTATAAAATAAAATATCAGACTAGCATACAATAATAATAATTTTTTCTTTACTGTTACAAAGTTTAGCCACTGTCGCCTATTTCGGGTTCTATTAATAATTCCTTTGGGCTCCCTTGTTGCCTGTTCTATTTATCGATTTTAGTTTTATTTATCAATATTCAAATACAGAGCTGACAAAATAAAATCGAAACATTAATTTTATAATTTTTATTAGTCGAGAAATGCATGATTATATTTTCAATTTGTTTTGATGGACAAAGAACTTTTCTACGCAATGAAATGGAGATGGATCCAAACGCCTAAGGACAAATTGTACGGGAATAATTTTGTTTGCCCTTGTTTATTCATAAAATTGGCAAAGTGTTTCAACAGATTTATTCCACCTTGAACTTTTACTGCCTGTTATTTATTTTAATTTTATTGTTATTCCTCCGATAAAAGGCAAAACAAACGCCCACAATTCTCCATTAGCTGTTTTAATAAAAAATAAAAGGTGAGTTGATTGCAAATTAAGGGCCACTTAAATTTCTGCATTGCTATGAGAGATAGAAAAAAAGTGTATAGAAAAAATTTGCAATATTTTATGCGACAAATATATTAAGGGTATGGACAGAAGTATCCGACTTCGGTCAGACCGGAAGTTTAATTATTTTAGTTGTTTCTTATGGAATACCCTATATTTTCAAAATTAATTTGATAGCCTTGGATACTATCTTTAAAAAATTGTTAACCAACTAAAGGAATGTAGTTTATAAATAAGAAGTTGTTAATATTAAAAATATTCTATGTACCTATACCGAAACAGTATTGCTAATCCAAGTAAAACTGATCGCATACGGCCATAAAAGTAATGACATACAATAATATTTTCAAACAACAGTGTTTTATTTTAGAAAAATTCTTAACGACCGGTTGAAATGTATCGAAAGTATTACCCAAAAAACCAAAAGCTGCATCTCCGTACATTTGCTAAACTCGAAAGTTTTTCTACAAATCCAGGAAATCCTAAACGTAGGGAAAACAGAAATAGGGAATAACCTAATGAAGATATTGTGTTGGCGAATTTCAGAGAAAGTGCGCATATTTTAATAAGGCAGATATCCATTCAAACTAATTAAAAACTTTAACAGAGAGTCTTATAAAGGCCACTAATCTGACGTTAACTTTAATTCGTAGTTAAAATAAACAAAAACGCATCAAAATTTGTTTACTAAAATGCCATAAGCACTGACGTTTTGATGCGCTTTTGTTTATTTTAACAGCGAATTAAAGTTAACGTCAGGTTAGTGGTGTTTATAAGAACGGCTGTAAGACTAGCATAAATTACATGTTTATTTGGTTTTTTCATAGCATGCATTCAGCTCAAAGTGCACCAATGTTAAAAGATGTGTCCCAAAATTAATTGGAACTTAACACCTTTTATGTTTTGTTGTAAAACCAGTTTAGTTTTATTCGACAGGAGTTGGAGATTATTTGTTGTTAAGAGATAGGGGAGAGTAGCTAGGCCTGACTACCCTGTTATGAACAATTTTTAGCTTGTGTTCAACCCCATCAATGAATATACACATTCGTAGTTAAAGGTATATTAAAATCTTAGTCCTATTACAGAGTATATATACAGAAAATGTATGCCATGTTTTTACGGCCTAATATTAAAAATACAATCATACGCATTTTTACTAGCGCAATTCTGAATGCTTGATTGACACACTAACATGCAGAATTGCTGCGTCGTGTTTCTGACATACGGTATACTATACATGTAAAAATGCAACGTCTGTTTGTCAACAAGAACTGTCGCTTGATTGCAGGCGTTGCTATTGTAATTTGTTATTGAACAGATTCGCCTGGAGGCTGTGGAAATCAGGCGTCCGTTACGTTATTTTGCTGGTTCCATCCCTTATGTTAAGCGCAGAACTGAGACAGCAGTTTCCGCTTTAAGACAGCTTAGTCATGCCACTTAACGGGATGATAATTCGTCACTGTGTGAGATGCAGCCTCACATCCCTTAATTATTTATAGGCTTGGACCCACAGCGACGCAGTAAGTGAATCTAACAAGTAAATGCAGACTGGTTTATTACAAGAATAATTGTTCTATATATACAAACAAATTTGCTTAGATCATAGTAATATACAAAGTTCATTTCTAATAACAGGTGCAATGTATTATATTCAGTAGGTTAATTTACTAGTATTGCAAAACAATACTCAGCGGTTTTGCTTCCGTGATATGATATGGACTCCATGAACTCGAGCGTCTTTTATGCTGAGCTGCGATTGTAGGCATTTAAACCTTGTCACGGCCTTGCGTAATTGTGTACGCGAAGCCGTGTAAAAATGCTGAGCGGCGACTGCGAGGTGTTTAAACTTGACTGTGAGTAGGTCGCCGCGCTTGCATAATGCAATATTGCGTTTTTGGTGGCTTTTAACTTTTAGAATGTTTCGTAAATTTTAAATGAATAATTATAAATTTATATCTGGTTAATCTGTTAAAGACAAGATTAAACATATTGCCAATTTTAAGCCACAAAAAAGCAAACCGATAAATTATATTGTTTCTTCGAGATTGAGCGTTTTGAGAGGATATTCTTCTGCCTGGGGTTGTGCGGGTGGTGGCTTCCTTCGTGTTATTCGTTGCCGAATGTAGTAGATAGCTCCTAGTAGGGCAGCGGTTCCCAAAAGGCTGCCTGTGACCCCAATAGACAGGTGAGAATGATGTCGGATGGCTTTCCAGGTGAAGTTTTTTATATGCTCCTGGAAATCTAACTGCGATGCTTGTAGGTCTTCGAAGTGGTCTGACTGAGTTAGTACAGGTTCCTCTGCGATTTCTGAAAATGAGTTTGTTGTGATTGGGTTGGTAATATTGATACTGATAGCCTTGGAGTATCCAGCCAGGATCTTGTATTTTCTGTTGTGCCTTGGGGTTAATGTATTCCTCGCAGTTTGGATGATGCAATCCGATGAAATTTGAATGACACCTGTAGTGTTGACGGTGACTTCTTCCCTGTTTCCACTACAAGTGATTGCTATGCGGGTTGGTTTACTGACTACAAATAGCCAGGTGTTTTCCATGTACAATTGTTTCCAAATAATGGACTGGATGCGATGTCTTCGTAGGAGACATTGACTGGTTTCTACTCGGTGATATATATCGTCAATGATGCAGTTTGGGTTGTTTTCAATTCCTTTAACTACCGTTGGACTGCAAACATAGGTAGTGGGAGAAATTTGTAGCTCTTCTTTGAATTCTTCATCTGTTTCGTGGAAGTACATTTGTAGGTTGTAATCCACAGCGAAGATTCCTTTCCGCACATCGATCATCCAGTAGGATCCATTGCTGATTTGGAGAGGAATTGGTGTCACTTTAATTAAGGAGTATTCCGTTTTTTCCACTATGATGAAATACCCTTGGACGTTGATGTAGATGTCGTCATGCCCAATGTCAACCTTTAGAATTGGCGTTGGTAATATCTCCAAATTTGGTGAAAGTTTACTGGTTGCATTAGCGAGGATCTGTTTAATTTGAGCAGGTGTTATTAGCTCGTACAGATTACCTTGCTGAAAGTGAACGTTAAAGATGTGAATATGGTAGTTGCACAGTTCACTAATTACATTTGTGGCGACTTGGTACACACTGATGATGTGAATATTTAGTCGGTTGGAGTCGGTTGCTTTATACCATTTGTCCATGTTGTTAATGGCCCGGATTCCTTGGTTTAATTTTTCTTGGAAATGTTCCAGCTTCTTGTCGATTCGTTCTTCGGTTTCATTAAACCTGGAAAGTGCTGATAGCAAGAATTTGGATTGTTGACTGTCCATTTTTATTAGTTCCTGTTGATTCTTGTCTAGCCTGTCTATATCTTGATAGACTTCATCGTTGACTCCAAAAATTGATGTTAATACTGTGCCAAGGACTCCTCTTTTTTCTCGTCTTGTTATTATTTCTTCCATACCATCTCTAATCCATTCCATTTGCTTTTTCTGTTCCAGAAGATGATGCACCAGTGTCTTGCATAATGTGTCTTCGGACAGTTCTTTTGCAGAGTCGCAGAGATTGTCGAATTTGTCTACCATGTCTGTGATTGTTTCGAAGTCTTCTTCGATCTTCCCCCTCTCGAACTGGATTTCGATCCGGAATGTTCCTCTCTCAATCTTCCCGTGTCCAATGTGTTCTACATAGTACCCGCTGTCTGGTTTTTGGATATTAAATTCTGCTTTACTTAATGTATTGGTGGTAAGAAGGTTAAAGATGAGTAACAGCAGTTTCCATTTGGACGCGACAGATTTCCTTGGTGCTGGGGATGATCGTGTCTGGATAATGTTAGTTGAAATTTTATCTTCTGCCTCTGGTTCCTGCGATTCCTCGGTAGTTGCTGGTAATGGAATGATGCTGCCTATGGATCGTTTTAGCTGATGTCCTCCTGATTTCTGGAGCGTCACTACTCGTACTGATCCATCGGCTGCTGGATGAGTTGCAGTGACTCTTGCTAAAGGCCACTTACTAGGATTGATACTATCTTCTTTGATTAACACTAAATCTCCAACTTTAGTGTTCTCCAATGGTTTCTTCCATTTGTTTCGTTGCTGTAGTCCATGAAGGTAGTCCGAGCTCCATGATTTCCAAAAATCTTGCTTGATCTTTTGGATTATCCTCCAACGATTCGATAGATTTGAAGATATTGGAGTGTTGATTGGGTCTGGTGGCGATATGATTTCCCTCCCTATTAGGAAATGGCCTGGCGTCAGAGCAGTTGTGTCCTCAATATCGTTGCCTTGTGGACATAGAGGACGTGAGTTTAGGCAGGCCTCAATTTGGCAGAGAAGAGTTGTTAACTCTTCAAAGGTGAGAGTAGCGTGGCCAATAGTTCTCTTCAGACGATGCTTCATTGATTTTACCCCTGCTTCCCATATCCCTCCGAAGTGAGGGGCTATTGGAGGGATGAAGTGCCATTGGGTACCACCGGTTGCTAAGGTTTCTTGGACAACTGGGCCTTCAATTGTTTGGCGGGTCTCCTTGTCCAACACTTTTCTTGCGCCAACGAAGTTTGTTCCGTTGTCGCTGTATAGGTGTGCACAGCGTCCTCTTCGGGCAGTAAACCTCCTGAAGACTGCTAGGAAGCTGTTGGTTGTCATGTCGCTGACGGCCTCTAGGTGGATTGCCTTGGTTGATAGACAGACAAAAACAGCAATGTACCCTTTGTGCGAAGAATGCCCTCTTCCCTTGGATGTTCGGATCTGTATTGGGCCGGCGTAGTCCACTCCGGAATGGAAGAATGGAGGAGTTGAATTCACTCTGGTTGATGGAAGATTTCCCATCAGTTGCTGTGCTGCCTCTGCTTTGTATCGTAGACATCGGAAACACTTCTGGATGCTGGAGCTGACTGCTTTCTTCGCGTTGATGATCCAATATTTTCTTCGGATATATGAGAGAGTGAGTTGGGTGCCACCGTGCAGCGTGCGTAGATGCGCCTCTTGGATTATTAGTTTGGAAATATGACTGGAGTACGGGAGTATGATTGGGTGTTTTTCATTGAAGGACAAGGTGGAATTTTCTAATCTTCCTCCAACACGGATTATTCCATGCTGATCGATGAAGGGATTGAGGTTGGCAAGCTTGTTACTGGAACTCACATATTTGTTCTGCCGGAGTTGAGATCCTGTTGCCCTCAAAATAGGATCACTTCCTTGGATGACCTTAACGAGTAGGAGGATGGTGTCATCCATTTCCTTCACTGATAGGCATCCTGATTGGGTGGGAAGTCGCTTACACTTGTTGATGAATCTTCGGCAATGTGACATGACTCGTACCATTCTTGTTAGAGAAGAAAAACGATGAACGACTTCGTTCTCGTCTTGATGAATGGTAGTTTGATGCACAGTGTAACTTCTTGCTTCTTCCTCGGTGGTTGCGGTGTCTGGTTGACACGGCCATGAACTCTTGTTAACTAGCCAGCTCGGTCCGTCCCACCATAGGAGATGATTCTTTAGTTTTTCTGGACTAGTGCCTCGGGAGATGACGTCTGCAGGATTCTCTTCGGATTTGACGTGGTTCCAATGTTGAGCCGGAATTTGATTGTTGATTTCGGCTACTCGATTCGCGACGAACGTCTTCCATCGTACCGGGTCTCCTTTTATCCATCCTAATGTAACCATGGAGTCGGTCCATGCGACGATAGACACCTTAGGAAGGTCTAATGTTGCAATTATCCCTTGAAGTAGATTGGAAAGGAGTACTGCTGCGCAGAGTTCCAGTCTTGGTAATGTCGTCTTGGCTCGGGCTGGTGCCACCTTGGATTTGGCTATTAATAAGGATACCTTGACTTGGCCGGATGATGTGGTGACTCTGGTATAAATCGCGGCCCCGAAAGCTCTTTCGGAGGCGTCACAGAATCCATGCAGCTCTACTAGAGATTCCCTTTTGATGAACAACCACCTTGGTAAGGTAATTTCTTCCACTGCCTTGAGTTGAGACCTGAGCGTCTCCCATTTGCCTTGGATATTTTCAGACACTGGGTCATCCCATTTGATATTTTCGAGCCATAGTTCTTGGATGAGTAGCTTGGCAGTGATGATGACGGGTGCTAACCATCCCAATGGGTCGAAAATTTTGGCAACTTCGGATAGTATGGTGCGTTTGGTGGATTCCTGTTGCTTAACGTCTACCTTAAAACAGAAAACATCTTCATATGGAGACCAGTGAATGCCCAAGGACTTTTTTACGCCGTCTTCACTTATTTCGAGGTATGTTTGTTCCTTTAACTCTTCTGGGAGTTCTTGAATGATGGCTGACTCGTTACTGCACCATTTATGTAGAGTAAAGCCTCCACGCTGTAGTAAGGAAATGAGCTGACCTTGTTGTTGGATCGCTTCTTCCACAGTGTCGGCCCCAGAAAGCACGTCGTCCACGTAGAAATCTTTCTTCACTGCTTCTGAAGCTAATGGAAATGAGACCTTTTCGTCCTCTGCGAGTTGATGCAAGGTTCGAATGGCAAGATAGGGAGCTGATGCGGTTCCATAAGTGACGGTGCGCAGCTTATATTCCCTGATTGGCTGTGATTTGTCGAATCTCCATAGGACTCTTTGGTACTCCTGGTCTTGGTTGTTCATTCTGATTTGTCGGTACATTTTTTCAATGTCTGCAGAAAAAACAATCCTGTGTGTTCTCCATCGAAGTGGAATGTCGACCAGTTCTGGCTGAAGTTTAGGTCCAGCGTACATCATCTCATTTAAGGATTTTCCGTGAGAGGCCTTGCTAGAGGCATCGAAAATGACACGAAGCCTGGTTGATGAACTTGCTTCTCGGATGACGCCATGGTGGGGAATGTAATACTTGCCGTTATTCTCATCTTCCCTTGCCACCTTTTCCATATGTCCTAAATCCAAGTATTCTTGCATGAATTTCTTGTATTGGACTGCTAGATCTTGATCTTGTCCTAATTTCTTCTCCAGATGTATGAATCGTGCCAATGCTGAGGGTTTGGACCTTCCCATGTGTACTGGAGTTTGTTTGAATGGAATCCTTACTACGTATCTTCCATCTACGTCTCGCTGGACTGTGTCTGTGAATTTATTTTCACATACCTGATCATCTGGGGAAAGTTTCCTTTGAGGAGAAGCCTCTTCAATGTTCCAGAATTTCTGCAACTGCTCATCCTCTTCAATTTTGGCAACCATGGTGTTGACCTTAAGGCTGGTGGGAGGTCGTCTTCCCATGGTTCCTGATAAGATCCATCCCAATTCGGTATTCTGTCCTAGGATGCCATCTTTGGATTTCTTGATTCCTTCGAGAATTATTTGGGAATATTCTTCAGCGCCTAGAAGTATATCTATGGGGCCAGGTCGGTTGAAGGTTGGATCGGCGATGAAGACATGTTTCCAGGCATCCATTTTTATGTTCGGAATGGGTGATGAAGGCATGGTTTTTGTAAGTTTGGGAAGTACCAGTAAAGTAACAGGTAAGGAAAATTTACTTGGAAATCTTGGCGTAATCAAACCTGTGATTTTCCATTTTGCGACTTTTGTTTCGCTGTTCCCAATTCCGGAGATTTCTGCTCGAACCTTGGTCCTGGGTAGCGCTAATAATTCGGCTGCGGCTTCGGTGATGAAGGAACCTTGAGACCCTGGATCTATCAAGACCCTCAAGAGATGAGTCATCCCGGATGCTGCCTTAACTTGAACCGTTGCTGTGGCCAGTAGCACTTGGCTCTTCTTTGCGCCTAGGTTGGCGGCAATGATTGTGGGTTTTGGCTTCTTCTCTGGAGCGTTGGAGGTCTGCATGGCTGCTGCGTGAGAAAACGTCTTCATCTTCGGAGCAGGTATCGGCTTTGATGGCGGCTGTGCCTTGTGAAGCAGAGTATGGTGTGGAAAGCGGCAGATTTTGCAGTTATAATACGAACGACATTGTATATTAGAATCGTGTCGCAAACATCGAAAGCACAATCGGTAGGTTCTTATGACTTCTTGCTTTTCGTGGGTGGAGAGCCTCTGGAATTGACCACAGTTATCGATGTAATGATCCCCATTGCACATCTTGCAGTTGAGATATCCGGCAGCGTAATTTTTCTGTGGCTTGTCCTGAGTTGGTTTTCGAGCTCCATCAATGGATTCCAAGGATTGGAACCGCATTTGTAAGAAGGCCATTAGAGTTTGGTGATCCTGAACTTCATTTGGGCACTGAAGCGACTGCTCATATAATTTGTTAGTTTCAGGATCCCATTTTCGAGTAATAACTCGGTTAATCCACGGACCCCAGCTGTCGGTGGAAATGCCCAAATTTTTGATTGCTTCCACACATTCCTTAGTGGAGTCATGCAATCTTTTCAACCCTTGGGCTGATTCCTTGGAGAGGACCGGCTGATCGAAGATGGTGTCTAGCAATTTGGTTAGAATAAGGCGATTATTTTGATACCTTTGTTGCAGCAAATTCCAAGCGGTGTTGTAGTTGGCTTGAGTCACTGCGAGATGCTGGATTAGTCGGCTGGGCTCTCCCTTGACATGCGTTTTTAAATACTGCATTTTGATGACATCATCCATGTTTTGGTTGTCATCTACTAATTTGGTGAATAGGTCCTTAAAAGTGGCCCATTCCTCATAATTTCCCTCGTATATGGGGATTTTAACTTGAGGAAGCGAGATGGCTGATGCTTGCTCGTTCCTTGTTGGTGCTTGTAACAAATTAATTAAATTTCGGTACCTGTCTTTCAACGTAGTAAATTCAGGACTGAAGTGCGTCTGGTTTGAATCCATCTCGTTAGACATGACTTCTTCGTCCATCTCGATCACCCGGTCCCATTCTTCCTTTAATTCCCTCTTTGTGATGGCGGGCCTTCCGAGTGCTTGTTCCAGTTCGGCGTCGTCCAAAGATTGCTTAAAATTCTGCATCCGAATCTGCAGTTTTCGGATACGAACCTTTTGCTCGGGATTTACAACTGTTTCCTCTCGCCTCCTAGTTTCAGAGGGGTCGGGATTTTCAGTTGCCTTTAAACAGCTCTGCAAATAACTTTTTGCTTCGCAGTAGATGGCTTTAATTTGTTCGTAATACCCTGTGGTAAAATAATTATGTGTAGGAATACTTAGCTGCACCATTTTGGCGTGATTTTTGGTCACGGCGTTCCAAGTTTCGTCCAGCGTCTTGTTTCGGCTGGCGATGTAAGCTTCTGTTTTTCGGCTGGCAGGGTCCTTTTTGCTGTTGGAAAATACCTGCGTGATCTTCTGGCCGAGTTCTTCTTGGGCGACAGCTAGCTGATTGAATTCCTCCATATTGTTTGCCATTTTCGGGGAACCGGGTGGGTTGGTAGATGTTGTTTTCTTCTCGGGATGTACCTCTTCTTAGTTGTAGACAGATCCGGCTCGAAGGACCATGAACAGATTCGCCTGGAGGCTGTGGAAATCAGGCGTCCGTTACGTTATTTTGCTGGTTCCATCCCTTATGTTAAGCGCAGAACTGAGACAGCAGTTTCCGCTTTAAGACAGCTTAGTCATGCCACTTAACGGGATGATAATTCGTCACTGTGTGAGATGCAGCCTCACATCCCTTAATTATTTATAGGCTTGGACCCACAGCGACGCAGTAAGTGAATCTAACAAGTAAATGCAGACTGGTTTATTACAAGAATAATTGTTCTATATATACAAACAAATTTGCTTAGATCATAGTAATATACAAAGTTCATTTCTAATAACAGGTGCAATGTATTATATTCAGTAGGTTAATTTACTAGTATTGCAAAACAATACTCAGCGGTTTTGCTTCCGTGATATGATATGGACTCCATGAACTCGAGCGTCTTTTATGCTGAGCTGCGATTGTAGGCATTTAAACCTTGTCACGGCCTTGCGTAATTGTGTACGCGAAGCCGTGTAAAAATGCTGAGCGGCGACTGCGAGGTGTTTAAACTTGACTGTGAGTAGGTCGCCGCGCTTGCATAATGCAATATTGCGTTTTTGGTGGCTTTTAACTTTTAGAATGTTTCGTAAATTTTAAATGAATAATTATAAATTTATATCTGGTTAATCTGTTAAAGACAAGATTAAACAGTTATCATGACACCGAAAGCTGACATACTTTTATCTGGCGCAAGTTCTGCCTTTAGTGAACCAATTGCGTGTTTCCTGGATTACAATTTATATTAAATTATTCACTTAAAACCATGTTCAAAAATAGTTTGAACAGTAAGGATGCAGAATCTGAAATGCAGCAACAAGTTGAATTTGAAGATTCTTATTATTTTGCAATTTCACAAGCTGAATATTTGATTAATGAATACAACAAACAGTCTGATGTTGCACCAGATCGTTCTGGATCTCCTAACGGTAGCGTGAGATCAGGGCATTCAAGCTGCAGCTCGCATTGCAATACTCGAGCTGTACGCCTTCCTACCATCTCCATTCCTAAATACTCAGAAAACGTGTCAGAGTGGTTGGAATTTCGTGAGATTTTTATTAGTTTAATTCATGAGAATCAAACGCTAACTAATATTCAAAAACTGCATTACTTAAAGGCTAGTTTACAGGGTGATGCAAGCCAAATTATAAAAAGTTTAGAGTTTACTGCGAGTGATTATATTCTAGCTTGGGATGCATTGTGTAATCGTTACAATGATCCAAAAATTCTGATTCATAACCACCTCAATGCTATTTTCGACCTTGAATCGTGCAGTAAGGAATCTGCAACTAAATTACGTACGATTAGCGATATGTTATTCAAACACTTTACAGCAATCAAATCATTAGCAACCGAAAGCGAGCTTCTAGATGTTGTTATCATTTATGTCGTTTCTAAAAAACTGGACCCCACTACATTCCTTGAATGGGAGGTCCTTAGAAACCGGTCAAGTTCTGACCTGCCTAATCTTGACGAATTCAAGGAATTTCTGCAAAACACAGCAAATCTTCTAGAAACTCTGGAAGTAAAAAATATTAAGCCTGTACCCGAAAAGTCTTCCAAGGTACATTCGAAATCATTTGTGTCAGGTACCCCTTCGTGTCCACTTTGTAAAGGATCTCATCCCTTGTACAAATGCGATAAGTTTGTCAAGCTGTTCTTGACAGAAATTCAAAGGCAAAAGAGCTCCGTGTATGCTTTAATTGCCTAACTCAGGGTCACCTTTCGAGCCGCTGTAGCTCCAAATATACGTGTAGAAAGTGCAAATCAAGGCACAACACCCTTCTGCATGAGGATAAATTTCAAAATGCTTCTTCTAGTCAACAAGGATCTGCGGTGTCAGCAGAAACCCCTGTTGAACTAAATCAATCGATTTCGGCATTCTGTTCGAATGCTTTGCAGGTACTCTTACCTACGGCTACCGCTAAACCCATCGCTGATGATGGTACGCCTCATGTTGTGCGAATCCTGCTAGATTCCGGTTCCCAATCGAACTTCATACGTTCAGATTTGTGTAAAAGGTTGAAGCTTCCAATTCGCGAAGTCAACGTTACTGTTTCTGGCTTAAGTAAAGCTACTTCTCAAATCAAGGCTAGGTGTGATATCAAGCTGCAAGCCCCTCACACCTCATACAGTATTGGCCTATCCTGTCTTGTTCTCGATGAGATTACAGGTACAACCCCAAGTCTTCGCGTCCAGCGAAACAGTTTCAAGGTTCCTGATAACATCAAGTTATCAGATCTGTCCTACGACCAACCGGGCACCATCGACATTCTGATTGGTTCGCCCATTTTCTGGCAGCTCCTTTGTATTGGACAAATTGGTCTAGGCCCAAATCTTCCCATCCTCCAAAAAACTCGTTTTGGCTGGATTGTTTCTGGCCCTACAGGCTCCCCTTCTGCGTACCCTGTACATTGCAATCTTAGCACGATCGAGGATGCTTCTGACCCCATTGCCAGGTTTTGGCAACTCGAACATTACCCAGAGGAAAAGGTCCGCACAAATGAAGAGAACGCCTGTGAGGCACATTTCGTGCAAAATACGCAACGAGAAGCGAATGGTCGATTCGTTGTCTCTATCTCTCTCAAGAAACCTGTAGAGGTATTGGGTGATTCATTGCAAATCGCTCAGAAAAGATTCTTATCATTAGAGAAGCGGTTACAAGCGAACCCTGACTTGTCCAATCGCTATTCGAATTTCATGAATGAATATTCTGAATTAGGTCATATGTCCGTTTCAAACCCTAATTTAAACGAGATAACCTATTATCTACCCCACCACGGTGTCTTAAAAGAGGAAAGCCTGACAACTAAACTCCGAGTTGTATTCAATGGTTCCCAAGCAACCACTTCCGGGCAATCACTGAACAGCATTCAGATGGTTGGCCCAACCATGCTCAATGACTTAACAATTTCTCGTCACGTCTTCTGTCGGCGCGTGGTTGAGATAGAACTCCATGGTTTCTGCGACGCCTCCAACAATGGTTACGGTTCGTCGATATATACGTTCCAAGAATCAGGAAGGGGAGGTACAAGTTCACCTTCTCTGTTCCAAGGCCAAGGTAGCCCCTTTAAAGCCCTTGACAATTCCGAAGCTCGAGCTCTGCGGAGCTGTTCTTCTAAGTAAACTTTCCGTGCAAGTCATAAAGGCACTTGATTTGCCCATATCTAGAACTGTTTTCTGGACAGATGTACCTGTACTAAATTACAAGGACCAAGGGCAACATACGCAATTAAAAACAATATTAGTGAAGTGCTACAAAATGATATAAAATCAATAGTTAACCTTTTAAAATTTTTAAAACTAACAAATTTGTTTAATCAAATGTAATAATGTAATCTATGTATAGAGGTGCTAAAAGCCCCAGCAGTTATAGCACCATAATAACATCAATAAAAAAAAACAGATTCCACAATAGTGCTAGGATGGTTGAAAACCAGTCCAAATATTCTTAAAACCTTTGTGTGCAACAGAGTTGCAGATGTTCAGCAACTCATTTCTGATGCCACGTGGAGGCATGTTCCTACCGCGTCAAATCCTGCTGATCTTCTCACTAGGAGAATCCCTCCTTTAGTCTTAAAAGAATTAAGCCTTTGGTGGCATGGTCCCACCTGGCTAAGCGAAGGTGAGGCATCTTGGCCTACTTCCAAACATGTTCTTGCTGATCTTCCAGAATTCAAAAAAGAAGCTCAGAGTTTTTCTGTAACCTCTGTTGAACCATTTCCGTTCAATCAGTATTCAAGTTTGGCTCGATTACAACGAGTTACAGCTTATTGCTTTCGTTTTTATAACAATGCGCGGACCCCCAAAGCTGATCGCCTTTCTGGGCCCCTTTCTACAGATGAACTGCAAGCATCCCTTGTAAGGCTTGCAAGGTTTTCACAACGCGAGTCATTTCCTGACGAATTTAAGCTGTTGTCACAGAACAAGCCTGTGAAACAATCTTCTGCTTTGATATCCTTGAACCCCTATCTGGATTCCAAGGGACTGCTAAGAGTTGGTGGTAGGCTCCACAACTCTCAATTACCTTTTGACAAGAAGTTTCCTCTAGTGATTTCTGGCAAACATCCATTCGCCAAACTCCTAGTCTCACATGAGCATCTTGGGCTTCTCCATGCCGGACCTCAAATGCTGTTAGCTAATCTCAGAGAACGATATTGGATTACCTCTGGCAGAAATATAGTCAAGCAAGTGGTTCATCAATGCTTGCGGTGTTTTAGATTTTCTCCTAAGTTAACCGAACCCATAATGGGAGATCTGCCAGCCTCTCGTATTCAATCATCGCCCCCATTTCATACGACTGGTATCGATTATGGTGGACCGTTCATGATAAAGGATCGCAAAGGACATGGTTCTAAACTAGTGAAGTCCTACCTTTGTCTATTCGTTTGTTTTGTCACAAAAGCAGTGCACCTTGAATTGGTCGCTGACCTTTCTACTGAAGCCTTCTTAATGGCTTTTCGCCGGTTTGTAGCTCGTCGAGGCAAACCGCTCCATGTCTATTCAGACAATGGCACTAATTCTGTCGGCGCTAATTCCGATTTAATCGAATTAGGCAATTTTCTTGTGGAACAAGGCCTTTCTATTTCCGAATCAGTCGCTAACGACGGAGTAGCTTGGCATTTTATACCCGCGCACAGTCCCCACTTTGGCGGATTGTGGGAGGCCGGAATTAAGTCCTCCAAACATCACATACGGCGCGTTATAGGTAACGCTAGTCTAAATTACGATGAATTTTGCACTTTGCTAGCACAGGTGGAAGCGACCTTAAACTCCCGACCCCTGTCTCCTTTGTCCGCTGATCCAAACGACCTTCAGCCTTTGACTCCTGCTCATTTTCTGATCGGTCGTCCATTGATGTCACTGCCTGATCCCAACGTTACTGAGATAGCCGAGTCTCCGCTGTCTAGATACCAAAGAATACAACAGCTCCACCAGAATGTATGGAAAAGATGGAGTAAGGAGTACATCTCAGAACTCCAACAGCGCACCAAATGGCGCACACACCTTTCGGTCCTCCTGGTTCCATGGTCCTCATCAAGGATGACAATCTTTCCCTCTGAAGTAGAGGCTAGGCCGGGTCACCGAGCTGCACCCTGGCCTTGACGGCGTTACGCGTGTGGCGTCAGTGAAAACTGTGTCAGGGATCGTAAAGCGATCCTTTGCCAAATTGTGCCCGCTACCTAGTGTTGTGAACTAGCACGTTAGCGTCCTGCGCAGTGTTTCGTAAAGCCTTTTGGCTATCCATTGTTCGGGTTTTCTTGTATTACCTTAAGATCTATGTATTATTATGCTTTGTATATGTCGATTTTATTTACATGTCTTACTCTAGCTGTTACATGTCAAATTTGTACTGTTGTTATTTGAAAGGTTACCCTTTCTAAGGCGGGCGGTATGTTAAGTGTTTCATAAAATTGTGCCGCCTCGCTCGCAGTTGTGTATTTTACTATGCGCATTCCAGAACTTGGAGCGGGCCTCGCCTCGCCACTTCACTTACCCTCCGACAGTCGACCAGACTGGACGCGAGCAGTCCACTCCGAGAAACGCTAATTCTTTGTTTAAATGTTCAAATGTTTGTGTGTTAATTTATTGCAAATAAATTACCTACTTTGCTTTCAACGAGTGTATAATTTAGTGAAGAATAAATCCATACAGTCCACTACAGTTCAATCGAGCTTGCAACCAGGAATTTTCCAAACATAACGGAAAACTGGGAGGCTTCTTAACATAGGGCAATTTTAATTTGATAAAATAAAAATATAATTCATAGACAGATTGATACCACTATACTTGAAGGTACGAGGGTAGTTCAATAAATCCTTAGAAAAAGAGAGAAAAACAAATTATTTGAGGTGGATCTTTATTTACTTTTCAACGTAATCGCCTTTTAGCTCTATACACTTTTCCAAACGTTTCTCCAACTTTTTTAAACCATCTAAAAAGTAAGATTTCGGTAGGTCCTTAAAATAGGCATCTGTTTGAGCGATGACCTCTTCGTTCGACGTAAACCGTCTTCCGCCAAGCCATTTTTTTAAGTTTGCAAATAAAAAAAAGTCACTTGGGGCCAAATCCGGAGAATACGGTGGATGCTGTAGTAACTCGAACTTTAATTCCATGATTTTGGCCATCGCAACTGCACAGGTGTGCACCCGTGCATTGTCTTGATGGAAAAGGATCCTTTTCTTTTGCAAATGGAGACGTTTTTTCTTAATTTCTTCGCTCAACCGGTCCGGTAACGACGCATAATACTCTCCAGTTATCGTTTTTCCTTTTTTCAAGTAATCGATGTAGATCATTCCTCGTGCATCCCAAAAAAACTGTGGCCATCACCTTACCAGCCAATTCGGCCGTTTTCGCCTTCTTTGGAGCCCGTTCCCCTTCAAAAACCCACTGTTTTGACTGTTCCTTTGTCTCGGGAGTGTAGTGATGCATCAACGTTTCGTCCACAGTTATGTATCGACGCAGAAACTCCTCAGGATTGCGACGAAAAAGCGCCAAAATAGTCTCTGAGTCGACTACACGAGTACGTTTATTCTCCACCGACAGCAAACGCGGCACCCATCTTGCCGAAATTTTTTTCACACCCAATTTTTCGTGCAAAATTGAAAACACTGTACCTTGCGATATGCCCATAGTTTCAACTATTTCGCGCACTTTGATTCTTCGATTACTCAAAATCATGTCGTGGATTTTGTCAATCATTTTGGGCGTTGGTCACTTCAACTGGACGTCCTGAACGAGGTGCATCTCTTGTGGATGCACGGCCACGTTTAAACTCATTTACCCAATTGTATATAGTTGCAACCACAGGAGCAGATGTGCCATGAACTTCATCCAACTCAGCTTTCATCTCTTTTGGTGTTAAGCCTTTTAAATATAAGTGTTTAATTACCGCTCAAAACTCACTTTTTTCCATTTTTTCAAATCAAAAAAGTATCTTGCTTCAATCGACAATAAAAACGAAACTACGTGATGGATGTGGCTGAAACTTTGACAGTTGTCAAGTGAATAATGACATTTACTAAAAACAAAAGATATTTGATGCTATGAGCACGATATCTTGGATTTTCTAAGGACAAACTGAAATACCCTCGTATTTAACATATTTAAGGACCATTGTGATGCTTAGTGACAAACCAGTACACTATACTTGGTTAAGTCAGGGAAAGGAAAGACTGTTCGCAAAGTGTATTGTTCGCGAAATCTTCACTCACGAGGACTTAAAAAATGCTTTTGCTTGCACATGCATTCAGTGATTTTAGTATCATATCATACCTTTTCCAGGAAGGAAAACGGGAATGCTTTCAACTTTTGGAACGAAGTGATTTGCAGAAAGTCGTAAACGTTGGAATCGGCCAGAATTCAAATGCGGTTATTGAAATGGAAGAAACAGTTTATTGGACAGAGATATCAATAAGAGCAACGACTCGCCATCTGATGTATCTGATGAAAATACGTCGTAGGATGCTCACCAAGTGCGAGTCACAAATTTGAAAGGGCAAGAGCAGTTAAACTTCCATAATTTGAGTAAACAATGTCCTTATATCTGCCGTCCGACCCCTCGGTACACCTAAAACAGTGCCAGACAAATAAAGACCGTCAGGCGTAGAAAGCATTTTGAAACATTCAAGTTATGACAACGCTTAAAATTCCATCTTCTTTTTACAAGTGGTAGAGACCATGACAAACAAAAGACATAGTTTCCGACCGTTCGACTTACGTTCCCTACTATTTACGCATGATAGAAAGGAATATTCTGAAAGTGGTGATGCGGTTATGAATTTATAGCATCAACGGTGAGCCTCTGGTCTAATACAAACGTCCGGAGCAAGCTGCATATCTTATCGGAAACAGTGCTGTTGTGATTCTAAATCTGACTGTTTTTACATAAATCAATACAATAATATTGAGCTCAGCCAGAAAGTTAGGCATATCTCTATATTTATCAATATATTCTTGACCAGTTTTATTTCAATATTTAGCGTTCAACTACAGCAAAACTTTTATAGAGAAGGGAAAATGTGTAGAATTTTTCTTCTAGATAATTTGATAAGCTTTATTTTCTATATAAAAAATAATTACGGTGTCTCTAATAGTTAGTGAGATATAAGTAAAAAATCGAATCGGAGCACTATTTTTCCAAAATGGCGGTTCGAGTGCAATAGATTGAGTTCAGAACTTCAGACCGCTTCTCTGAGATTAACTTTAAGTCGTTGTTAAAACAGTTTTTGTGTTTCGCAGTTAGTGACTTTTTCTCGTATAAACTGCACGTGGTTGTTGATCCCAGTCGGGCTTGGGTCTGTTGTTACCGCTTTTAGGCCTTGAGTTTTCGTTCTATCATCGAGTGGGAGCTCCTGTACACATCGTTTGACGGGTTCCCTCTTGAAAATCTTAATAACAGGCTTAATATATTGATAAGGTCAAGGCTCCACGTTGTGCTACCTGTGAGTAGATGTTTATAATTATATTTTAGTCAATTTAAGTTGCCCTATTTATTTAATTTGGATATTCAAAATTGTCCGGCTAGCTCCTGAAAATGCACTTGACTGAAAATCAGACTGGATTCCCTTTATCTAGATTGCTTATTCTGAAATTTGATGTTCTGATTTTAATTATGACAATTCAAAAACTTCTGTCAAACGGTAGGTCAAACCAACTTTGAAAATTCAATCACAAATACTTCATCGTTACATTTGTTATATGATCATCTCAAATAGTAAGTACTTCCTTAATAATTAATTCGCTTTTAATATTTATTTTATTTCAGTTCTTATTTAATACCTAGACTCATTTACCTTTTATTTGAACTTCTCACTCTCCTCTGCAGAAACCAACCCTTTCTACTCTGCTACTGATCACACCCGCTCCACTCAACGGCGAAGACCTCCACTGACAACCAAATTGTCAAACTGGTCAGGATCAGGATCCGCATTAACCCAGGAAAAACTAGTTTGTCTCAGAAATCAGCTCCCTTGGATCCATGCAGTGAAGAAGCCTTACAGTATGGATCCAAACAGACCCCAGTCGCAGTTGTTTCTCGTCAATATTCAATCCAAACCACTCTCCTGAAGTGCGCCACAGCTCAGCACCAAGAATGCCGACCAAGGACAAGACACCAGACCTCAATTGACAAGCCCCATAAACATGCTCACTCTGCCAACGACACCCTGCTACTCTCCTTTCGTGTAAATAGCTCGTTGTAATCCAACTCAAAGCACAATGTCAATTGTAATTCCACAATAAACTTAATTCAGTATTTCTTTCTTTTTATTTTCTTCTGTAGATTAGCACCGATTTAGTTAAATATTCTCACCATATTCTTTGCCTTCTTCCATTTAGTATGCTCATTTTCTTATTTTTAACATTTCCTTTTATTTAACCACGCGTATTTTGTAGTAACTGCAACCCTTTTATACTCCAAACATTTTAAACTTTTCAAAAAGTGTTTATTTTAATCATTTCTATTTACAAAAATCGGTTACATCATTTTATTTTCAAATTTGTTATATCAATAATAAAAACAAACTCTTTAACGATATTGCTTATTTTCGCCATTCAACAAACTATAAAAGCTCTATTTTGATTTCTACCCACTATGTGCAATAGTCTACCTCGAAAAAGTATTTGTCATCATTTTCCAATTTCATATTTTGATATTATATTAAGATAGAATTCTTCTATTTCTCAATCAGCCTCATATTATTAAATTATAAATTCTATTTTCTTTCTTTACTAAATTGTAACGAAGGATGGCGAAGGGTAGCTCTTACCTGTTGGCGAAAGTTGTATTAGGTATTTTTCCAGCTAGTAAATATCGGCCTAGGTTGGCTAACTAGTCAAGATGGACTATGGGAGAGGGCACCAGGTCTTCGACGTAGGCAAATTCTTGAGTCGGACCTCCCCAAGGTCAGAGATATACTAAGAAAGTCAAAATAGCAGCAGAACCAATAACTAGTAACAATATTTATTTCGAATTTGGTTCTATAGTGCATACATCATAAAACTCACAAAAGACAGATACCAATAATATACATATATCGATAAAACAAATCAACCAACAATATAACTCTATCACAGCCAATACAAAATTATCACAAATAAATATCACAACCAATACATAGTTAACATCAATAAATATCATAAAATGACCCAGTAACGAATAGTGCTATGTAATTCTAAACCAGCCAGAAGGGCGCTAGATACCTAGTAACCATCTAGATAGTGCTCAAATCTTAAACCAATTAAACAAACGCTGAATCAAGTTTAAACACAGATAGTCACCGTGAAGCGACGATCTACACAACTCGAGGCATGACTAAAGTAACCTATGATCAAGAACACAAAAACTCTAAATACTCAACTATTCTCCGTTAAGTAGAGTGCAAAACAAAGGGTGCGAATAGCGCAGGCATAAAGTAAGGCCAACGTTCAACCCCGATAGTTGGTTTAATAAATTGAGTTTACTGCACACCAAAATTTAGACGGGCTGTACCAGCAGTTCATGAGATCTCATTAGGGGTGCTACGACCTATAAGGAATTTATAAGGGATTATCTGAAGCTCCAAGTTGCGGTCATACTAAACCCTAAACTTGACTATAAATTTAGAAACGGGCAGCTAGTTAAACTCAGAAGTAAACCCGTCGGCGGTAGCATAGCCACAGCCGCACAATAAAAAAATTTTGACAGCTAAAGCGTAACTCAAATTGACGTCGAGGTTAATGCATTACATACGGCACGTGGGGCCGAGCTGCTGGTGGAGACCTGGCAACCAGGTAGTTCGCTGGCCATGGAGACGGCCTCGCCACAGGCTGCAGATGACCCTCGTCAGGAGTTACGAGGCAGCGTTCCCAGGGGGAATGGCAGCAAACCTCAGCTGCAAGAACGGGCCGCCATCCAGCCTGTAAAAAGCACCGCATGCTCTAGGCAGAACCAAGTCACACCAATACGAAGAGAACCAATCCAAGTAATAACGTATTTCCAGGGTAGTAAAATAAAAGCTAAAAATACAAATTTCCAGGTAGATTACGGCGTTAAAGGGAGGAGACCGTAGGCAGCTACTAACTTCTAACTTTTAGATGTAATGAAGGCAAATCGTTCAGTCCAGCTTGCAAAGCAGGGCCCTCTAATTAAATCCGTTATTGACGAAACCAATTCCGGTAATATAACCCCAACTTGCCACTTGAGTTTTAAGTGACTTATAGTGACATTCATAAAGTAGAAACTATTTCATAAACATACTAGATGAAAATAGTTTTTTATCATACTATATATTGTGGAAGAAAAGGAGATGCAGAAAACGCCCTACAAGTAACGGAAAGTTAGATGTAGGACATTCGTTGTTTATGGACACGTAAAGCAATAGTTATAACCTCTGTTGACAGGGCTGGGCAAAATACATACTTTTTGTATTTCAAATACAAAATATCTCATGCAAAGAATTGCAAATACTAAATATAAAATACTTAATTTTATACCATGTACTTGAAATACAAAAAACAGATGATTCCTTCAAATACAACGTTTCTCTTAAGTAGGAATTTTTATTACTAAAAATTTTACAAATTTATAAGATGCAGAAATATTAGCTTCTGAAAAGATTTATCGCTTGCTGGCGAGTTAGTGCATCCTGGAACATTTTTCTTGTCCACATAAGAAAAGAGACGCTCTACCGGTGCTGAAGAATACAGACAGAATATTTTGTAAATAACTTTTTTATATTAGAGTAGTTATGGAGATGACTGATACATTTTTATTTGACATTGTAGTACGAGATCAATTCTAATTCAATTTGACTTTGCTGTTTCTTCTCAGTTTTATGGGAAGAAAACACGAAAAATTTATCCTACAGAGCAGAGCAGACAGCACATGTTGCAGATAAGATGATAGTTATTTAAGAAACGGGTTTTTTCACTTTATCCCAAAACACCACTCACTCGATGTAATGTATTTAAAATACAATATAAAATACCAAAACATAAAATACAAAATACTTTCTAAATGATTATGAAAATACAAAATACCAAACTGCCCAACCCTGTCTGATGATGAAAAAATTATCCGAGTGACGTAAAGAATGCAAAATTACATATTAGCGAAACTGTTTTACAATTGCGATGTTTTTTACATTGCAACGGAAATTTCTATACATGTTGCGTACATATTTTGAAAAAAAGGAAAACGGCCCTTTCAATTATACATTAACAGTGGTATTACGAAAAAGTGAGTGTAAAAAATGTAAAATTGGTGTCTGCTTGTAGTATATAGCACTCGAGCTAATAAATGTTACCTACGATTTTATATTTGTAGCCTATTGTAACCATTGCTGTAGTTAGACATTTACATGTATTTTTAAAAATAATAGTTTTTTTTAACAGTACGATCACAAGCATTGGTTGCTTAGGATTCGGGGCTAATTTGAATGTGCACAACTGTACAGGTTACTAGGTTTTTGCATTATTTAACAGATAACTCTTAATGTTGCCATCTTCTCTTTATGTGTACTTAAATAGTATTTTATTGTAACAGTGGTTGATAGCAGCCACATTAAGAATCAACCAAGGTAAATTTCAGTTGACGCAGGCTGGTTACACATTACCCCCAAGAAGTACCTATTGTGACGATTTTTAGCCCCCTGTTTCAAGTTCGTGAAAGATTAATGCTTATTGAGTTAAGAACTTGGAGCGCTAGGCAAATAACACATTGTATTTAATTATCTACCCTCTGTACCGCCTCACTTTTCTGTTCCGACTGTAATCTAGCCGTGCAATCTTTGTTACATAACGCGGAGGCCTTGTAGTTTTCCGAGTAATCAAAAATCGGATTTAACAACACCTTGAGGGGATTTTAGCTTTTCAATTTTAGTCAAACGACGCCCCAGCTGCTTTGGGACGGCGTGAGCTTGTTTTGGTAGAAGGTGCCGTTTCATCATCTAACAACAAGTTGACGAAAAGACACGAGCGCTTAGAAAGTGTTCTCTTCCTAAAAATGTGGTTGAGTTTAATTGTCTTCTGGCAATCAATGCGAATACAAAAAAATAAAATCTTTGCTAGACAAGAGAGAATGATCTTCGATTGGAGATTTAAACAAATAAGTTGTAGAGAAACGTCAAGAAATACGTCAAATTTTACATCTCAAATTATCAAATTATCTATTATCTATCTTCGGGCCATTTATTTTGACCAAACAATGCTAATTTATGAAATACTAACCTACACCAAGTTTTATTAGAATTCCTCTAGACGTTTTCAAGATTTTTGAAAAAAAATAAGTTTTTGCTTAAACTTCAACATCCTGCACCTTGAAAACGAAGCCGTTTAGGTCCCATGTTTGTAGGAACTTTTTATCTTAGAATTGATCAAGGAATCACCTACGTACTTAATTAACACCCTGTATGTATAAGATGACGGTTTCAGCTAAGTTGGCAGAACTTCTTGAAATTTTGTATAGGGCCATAATTTTTTATTATGAACAACTTTTTTAGTAAAATTTTATCGTATTATAAATAAAAAGGGTAGTTTACCTGAAAAGAAAATACAATTTATTTGCAATTAAATTTCGCGGATATCTAGGAAACTAAAAATCTTTTATTACAATTATTTTTGCCTATTAGTCATTATTTGACATGAGGAATAAATTCCCAAGTTTATGCGTATAGGTTGAGAATTAGCCTGTATAAGAAGCACTGAATTGAAACGCGTGTTAATGCTTCAAGATATTTTATTAACTTGTTTTATATATTTTGTTGGGTCGTAGCCTTAACAACTAAAACAAGGCTACTAGACCCCAAACAAGGCTACTAGGACAAGATTATATTTAGCTACAAAACCTCCTGGATCTTTTCAACAATCCTTAAAATTAATAATAATAACAATAAAAGATAACAATAATAAAATATAAGACCGTTGATGCGGCGCGGCGTTTCTTCCTACTTCAGAGATGGAAGCTAAAACGAGAGAAGAACGGCAAGCGTATGCATGAAAAAGTAAAAAAATTATAAGCAACAAACAAATAAACACATGGAAGCGTAGAAGCTTATGTTATTCTAGAAAGTAGGCTGGATCAGCCGAATAAAGCTGACTGTCCCGGCAATATCTTTCAGTAACATGTAGTTATTTGTGTGTTGTCAAACTTAAAAAACCCTAAGTATGTTTGCAATTGCGGATGTGCGAAGTCGGAATGTGATCAAGCACAAGGGTTTGCTGCACGTATCGTACCAGAGTAGGCCATAGGTGTACGTGGGTAGCGATAGCAGGTTGCAAACGCCGATGCGGATGTGAAAGGGTCGATAAGTGACCGAGCACGAGGAGTTGCTGCACGTACCGGACCAGCGTGGGTCATGGATGTACGTGGGTAGCAAGAGCAGGTTGCGGTTGCACCAGAACGAGGCGGCGGTGCATAATTTCACGGGAACGTAGGTGCCTGACCTGCATATGCACAGCAGACCCGCCAGAAAAAGAAACGTGTCTGGCCAGCGTAGGCCAAGGACGCGAATGAACACCGAAAGCAGGCCGTGAGAGCGGTTTCTGCATGCATCCGGTCAACATAGCCGTGGAAGCGTGTGAACAACATTAACAGGCTGTGGAAGTTGGTAGTGCACGTGTCCATCCAGTGCAAACCATGTACGTGCATGAACTCCAAGAGCAGGCCGCGGAAGTGGTGGCTGCACGCATCCAGTCAGCATAGGCCGTGGATGTGCGCGAGCAACAATAGCAGGCTGCGAAAAATGGTGGTGCGCGTGTCCGGCCAGCGTAGGCCATAGATGGGCATGAACACTGAAAGCAGGCTGCGAAAGCAGTCGGTGGATGTGTATAGCTAGCGCAGCCCATGGACGCGAATGAACACCAAAAGCAGGCCGCTGGAGCGATCGCTGAAAGCATCCGGTCAACATAGGCCATGGATATGCGCCAGTGATGAGAGCAGAAGGCTGTACAAGTTTGTATGAAAACAGACATGTTGTACATGCTACAGTAAATTTTGCGAAAATTAACCTTTCTTCGAGATTAAACGGTACCATTTATATTATTATAGTTAATAACAGTGTTTCCATATATTTTCGACCTTGAGTGATGCAAATGAATACTTTGAGAAGATTGAAAGATCATTCATCGCTGTTAGAAAAAAATATAGTTTATTGCACTGGGTCGCCTTATTTGCGAGGGGTGCACAAACATGGTTTCCTTCAAGGCGTAGTACGCGAGAGTTGTGAAATGCCAACGCATTCCTGTCAGTTTGAAAAAAACTATTATTTGAATGTGGAGAATGCAGAGAATTTTGTTGAGCTGCGATGGTAAGTGTTGGAACTGATCCATCGGTGATGGTTAAACTATTAATTTTAGTAAGTTGGTGAGCTAGCTGTTGTAATGACATGTCATTCATATATGCAAAAGGTTTCAAATAAAAGGTAGTTTGTAGATGTAGAAATCTCTCATAGTATTTTCAGGAAATTCTACTTCGGTGCAAAATCTTTTCACGTTGCATTAGTGAGCCAAAGGATCATTGTCGAATGATGCATCGAGAAGTGTTAACAGCTTGGATGGGTTTGTGGTGTCATAGCATGCCATTAAGCGTGTTTTCAATGCATTAAACGACTGTGTGCTGGGTGGTTTTAATGAGATGTCACGGATTTTGGGCATGACATCGGTAGGTAATTCTAGTATTGTCAAATTCAACTTTTGAGCGTCATCATCTACCCCAATCTGAGTAAAATAATGGCCGATGAGGATGAAATGTAAGGGGATGCCAATTGCGTTAAAAGCTGGAAAATTCAATTTCTTTTCCAGGAGCGAAAACGTTCGTTTTCGCTCCGCTCCGGAGAATCGAAAACGGGCGATTCTCAGTCGGTGACAGGGGAGCGAAAACGCTAATTGCTTAATAAAATTATAAAGAATCTCACAAATGTGTTATTTTTGTTTTGTTTATTTCCTTGTATTTGTTGGGTATTATTAATATTGCATTAGGAATGCAAATCAAGTACTTGATGTTCAGTGACCATCAGTGCAATCTTATTAATAGATCCTTAATAGTCTGGATGTTAGGAATAAAATTTTACTGATGTCTTTAGTTTACTTTATATACAAATGAAGTAGTTTTCAAAACCAACAGTGTAAGTAATGGATTCTTAATAATTTGCATGTTAGTAAATCAATTTTTTCATTGGCCGCTTGTTAATTTCAATGTTAATGAATTATTTTTCCATAAAAAGAATGGATTAATAGACGTCATTAATACACTGTTTTTAATTAAAACACTGTTTTTCATTAATTAACTGTTTTTGTGATTTTGACGTTTGATGATATTTTGCATGGAGGTTAGTTATATTAATCAAATTTTTCGCCACAAAAAAACTAAAAAATGTTGTAATGAACTCGCTGTCGCTCGTTCGTGCTTTAAACAGTTTCGATTATTAATCGCCTTCATTAACACACTTGTTGGTTAAATAACTATTAATGATGATCTTAATGTGTAACTTATTAGTAGATGCAAATGATCTTTTCATTTTCTGCGACTAAGTAGAAGTTTCCTTTTGAGTTAAACTTGATATATGATTCAGTTTGTTTGCAACTATGGATGGAATCATTAAGTTGAAAACGGGTCAAATGATAAGCTTACGCGAAAAACAGTTATTGGTAAATGTGTTCAATTATAATTTAAACAATAGGGTAGAAGATGAATCTGTTAATTAAATTACAAGAAAAAGTGTCAGAAATGACAGATGTATCACAAAGAACATTATTCACAGTGGGCAAGGCATACACTTCAGCCACTGCGATTGAAACACTGAAAAAACGTCAAAAGGTGAACGTATTTCGAGCTCCCGTTCCAACAAATACGACGAAGTGACAGAAGATGTAATTCGAACAAAGGTGCACAGTTTTTTCTTCAAAATATACCTCATACGCTAAACGCTATTTTAGCCAGTGTCAACGCTGATCCCGATGTGCCAGATTTCTCTAAGACGACGCTGTATAGATTGCTAAAGGACATGGAATTTGTGTACCACAACAGGACAAGGAGGGCAATGTTGATTGAGAAACCCGAAATTATTGAGTGGAAACACAAATATTTTCGTGCGATACGAAATTATCGTCGGGAGAATTTCAATATTGTTTATCTCGATGAATCGTGGATCAATATTGGTCATACCGTCAATAAAGAATGGACAGATACCACAGTGGAATCGCAAAAGGATGCATTTGTGTGAGGGTTGTTCACCGGATTAAAAGCTCCAACGTCGCGAGGTCCGCGGTTTGTCTTAGTTCACGCAGGAAGCAAGAATGGGTTTGTTACTGGCGCGGAGTTGACTTTTTTAGCAAAGAAAAATTCGCAAGAGTATCACGACGAGATGGACGGCGAAACATTTGAAAATTGGTTCGAAAATGATTTAATCCCGACTATTTTACAAAAAAACGTGATAGTAATAGATAACGCACCCTACCACAGTAGGAAATTAGAACAGGTACCCAACACTTCATCTAACAAAGAAACAATAAAGGAATGGTTGTTGAGCAAACATATACGTTTAGAAGAAGATTAAAACGCGAATTGTTAGAAGTAGTGAATAAATACAAACATCAGTTTAATAGGTACCTCATCGAAGAGATTTACAAAAAGCATGACGTAAAAATACTCAGGTATATCACTGCGAGTTAAATCCCATCGAAATGGCATGGAACCAAGCTAAAGGGTACGTTGCTCGAAAAAATGACATTCAAAGAAGCGATGTTTTAAATGCTCATGAAAATGTTACACCAGAAAATTGGATAAATTACGTAAACCACACACAGAAGACATAAGAGAAAATATAGATAGTGGATAATATGATGGATACCACTCATTATAAACATAAACAGCGGTGATAGTAAAACTGAAATGGAAAGTGATAGTGATGTCGAATGAGTTGAACTTTACTGTTTGTGCACTTTTATTTAAAAAATTTGTAAATCTGTAAATTTTGAAATCTACTGTAATTATAATTTTTTCTTTTTGTTTGTTCTTGTTTATAACTTTTGTACTATTTTAGAATCTGATGTAAATTGTATTTCTGCCCACTTGTTTGCAAATTAATAAACATAACTTTTCAGTTTTTTTCTATAAAAATGACCTACTAATTTATTTGCAATTAATTAATGCACTCACACAATGGTATTATAAGGGTGTAACTGAAAGATTATAAGATTGACAATTATTAATGGTTATGTTGCCTGAAAGAACAGTTTTTAGAATACATCTGACAACATCGATGCCCATAAACCCAATGCTGCACTATAAGTATGAAACAATCTATAGATAGGAGTCAGATCGACGTTTTCGGCGGTTGTTTGTCTTCGGTTTGGATTCACGTGTTGAAATTGTCGGAGAAGCACCAGATATTAAGATCATTTATTTTTCCTGAAATCGTCAAGAAAGCGGGTCATGTCAGGACTCAGTTTGATCTTGAAAGTGTCACTGCAGTACTAGTCATTTTTGAGATTTTTGCAAGACTAGTAATTTTAACTTTACTTTACCCGGCCACCTTCACTGTGCGCCTTGATGCGATAGAATTTTATTTTAAAATGTTTAAAGAGCGATTGTAGCAAAATGTAATACATTACACAGCATGAAAGTGTATATGCTTGACTCGGAGACTTTGAAGTAGTACTAGGATGCTTCGCGTCCTCGTATTCTTCAGCAAGCATCCTCATCTGTAAAGCATCACTTTCATGCCTTGTAATGTAATATGCTCTTGTAGAGTAGTACTAAAGTAATTCCTTTATATAATAAACCCTGAATTGAAATGCGTGTTAATACTTCAAGATATTTTATTAACTTCTTTTATATATTTTGTTGTGTCGTAACCTTAACAACTAAAACAAGGCAACTAGATCCCAAACATGGCTACTAGATCCCAACAGTACCGACTTTGAATCAGGATCTGCTGCTAGTTTTGGTCTGCTTCGGTTATTTTATTTTCCTGGTACATACCATATCTGAGGGGCGTTTCCCTATCTGCCACTTGGGGCGGCAACTCCACACTGGAGTGCCTACGCAACATATTTAATTGTAGTTTGAAGCTTTTCTTGGTAATTTAAGAGCTGCTGCGTCCTCATTTGTTTTTCAATTTTTTTCTGTGCAACCCCCCCCCCCCCTATTGTGAGAACCACTACTCTAAAGCCTATTTAAACTATCTTTGTCTTACATTCCGGAAAGAAGTAGTATAGTAAAATAAATATAGAATTTCAAGCAATCTACATTTTACTAGTTAGAATTCAGAGTAGGTATGAATAAAACAATTTAAATTTGTTATGAAATATAATTGTGTAGACCGGTTTCTTTCCATCTTGGTAATTATTTGAAGTTGACGAGATTTATGTAAATGTGGAGTGCGAAATTATATTACAAGAAAAATTTGTGTCAGATATCGAAGGTATTCGTTTAAGGTAGAATGTCTAGGTTTTTATACAGAGTTATAAAGAGAAAAAATCATTTAAATCTGACTACGCGTTGCACAAAATTAACAGCTTTGCCTTTAACTAGTTGTTGTACTGATGCACTCAAAATTAAGCACAGAAGATACTGGACTGGACATTAAACATAGTTTATTTAAGTCTCCTTTACACTACCTATTTATCTGCAACAGCAGAAAGAATTTTTTCGCAGTCGAATCTTATAAGATTAGGAAAAGAAACAGATTAAAAATAAGTACAGCAGTACAATTCTAGCTTCACAGTCGAGGTAGGCCATGAAAGGCGCTGTAATCATAAATAATTGATTCTACTAATTTGGTAATACATGAAGTGAAACAAATGCTAAGAAATCAGTAGTGGCGATTGCAGGAATTAATAAAATGTTTCTTTACACTGCAATGTCTAGTGTAGGTTTTTAATTATTCGAAGAATTTAGTTTTAAGCATCGCATCGCAGAGAATTCCTTGTTACTACAACCGTGTTTGTTACTTTATTGTGCAAAAACTCTATAATTTAGCATAGTTACTTAAATTTCAAAGTTTTTAGTACGCCACTGACGCATGCTGTTCATTTATTGAAATAAGGTTAACATGTTAATGTCAATTTAATAGATGTCAAAAATTGTAACCAATATGAAGCTTAGAAATTACTAGCTTCTAGCAGTAGATCTGTTTTTTGCCTCCCGCAAAGCTGCAATGGTTCTGCTGTGCATGTGAATGATACATAAATCATAGAATTTACCGCTAATTAGGTTGAATTGCATTCTAGTACATTTGCTCACTAAATTATAAGCTGTCACTTTTAAATTTTTTTCCCTGCAAAAGCAGCAGGGATTCTAGTATTAATCTCAAATAGTCATGACTCGAACGAAAGGTCGATCTGAATATAAGTCCAAATGACAACACTCGGTTTTACTACAATTACGGTAATCGCTGGAAGCGCCAAAGGCGCTTAATAGTCCGATTCCTCATACATATTACTAATGGGGTACAAGGAAAACGGAAAGGTAAATACAATAATAGTCAACGCGTCCGTGAATCACCTGCATACGATGTTTCCTAACTTTCTAGATATAGTTATTTAAAAAAATAGTGAAGAATAAATTTTTTTAATATGCACAATAGTCAGAGCTGAATAACGACATTTGTTTCCTTAATCCATAGTTCTATGTGCAGCCATCCCATCGAAATTCAGCAATGTTCACTTACTACGAGCCCGTTTCTAACGAATCGTATTATAACGTGTCACTGCAACTTCCGTAAACATTATGCCCTTTCTTCGGAAATAACGGGCTCGCATACAACGAGCTTCTGGATAAAATAAACCGCATTTTATAAAGTAATAGATATTTATGTATTTAGTGTGTAAAGAGAGCAATTTTGGTATGAGGATGTGAGTTTCGTGCCGAGCGGTAGCGAGGCGCGAAAAAGCAACCGAATACCAAAATGGCTCTTTACACTCGAAATACACACAACATTTTTTCTACGGTCATAAATAAATGACAAAATTGTTAAATAATTTAAATTTCGATTCACACCATTTGATGAAGTCGTTGTACCGCCGTTCATAAAGGCCGCGCGATTTGGCCGGCAACAACTCGTTGGTTGCTGTCTGGGTCGCTTCAAACACTTCAGGCGGGGTGTAATTATCTTCAGATTCCATCTTCAACTTCACAAAGACTCTCAAACTCAATAAAACTGTTGCGTGATAATGAACGCGCCGTGATGCAATTGTCAATAATTTTAGCCAGTTCCAGAAAAATGACGAATTACAATAATAATCAGGTTAGCCATGGCGATGCGTAAAGTAAAATGAAGTGACGCGAATATTTCATTAAGACATTGTTTACGTGGTTGCGATGTTAAAATGGTTACTAGGGAAAAATGTGTGAATCGCTAACTTTTCGCATTGACAGTGAGCTTTTAATAGTCGGTTTTAGAGGTGACCGTAGAAAAAAATCTTTTCGCCTAAAACCAATTCAATTTCTACGAAGAAGGGGAAGTGAATTACATATTTGTATTGATGACTTTGTAAATTTTTATACCACAAAATTGTAAGAATGGAAAGACTAAGTACGATGAAACAAACGAAAACTTGAATATACCTTCCAGTGAATTAGTTAACATTTTGAAAGAGATGATATCTTCATGAGGTGTTTTATCGGACTTTTTCCACTGTCTCGGGTGTTTACCACACAACGTTTCGGGAGTTTCTGGTGTACTCTCGTCCTCCAGTGAAAGAACTTCTGGTTAGTCCTGAGAAGGACTGATTTTTGTACGTATTTTTCACGTACAGACTGTGCCTACCCCAGGGTTTGAATCCGGGACCACTGATCGCTGTGATTACGAGTCTGACACTCTTACCACTAGGCCACCAGCGCGGCCATATAGTTTAGTTATAAACTTATATATATTGTTATGATGCGACTACAGTATGCTCGTGGTTTAAATTAAAATTTATTAAAGAATTTGGGATGTTATTACAACCCATATCAAGCCATTGTAATAGTTGATAATGTTTAAACAGTTCCCTGAATAAATCTGTCATAAGGCAAATTAGTATTTGGAAGATAGCTATTAGAAGGTTACAGGTGGTAAAATAATAAATAAAATATTTAAAATGCGGTGTAAGAATCAATGACTAGTGTAAAATTTTAATAAGGGTAGAATTAAGTAGGTTAATATCAAATAAGAATATAATAGAGGGCATCAATAATGATATGGGGTAGTGAGGGATTTTTTTTTGAAAGAGTAAAAATAACAAACTGAAAACTTGTATTAAATAATTCGGTATCATTGAAAAAATATGGAAGATAACCCTGTTTATTTCTATTTATGGTTGGGATAAATAGAGGATATTAACAAAATTTGCGTGGTGTTATAAAAATGAAATTTGAAAAGAAGAAGCATAAGAAGAAGAATTAACTGAGGAAGATTACTGCTAAATAGTCGACGAAACTAATGGATAGAAGAATTGTAACATACAAGTAAAATACTAAAGAGACATACTGGGTCAGCTTTATTTTGAATTACATTTGACATCTGACGGGAGTAAATTGGGATTAAGCAAGGATATGTATTTTTGAGTGGAGCTTCCAAAGGGGTACAATATTGGAGTGAAGGAGCGTGCCAGTTAGCAGTGGACTGTGGCAGCTGGAGGTCCAGGTTTGCTGATAGCTGACGAAAGTTCGAGATTTGTTGCTGCTGGGTAGTAGAAGCGAGTTTTCTGTTGGAGGGAGGTGCATTGCAGTAGGAAGACTGAAGGGGTAGAGCTGCAGATTAGTGCAGATATCACATAGGTTGCTGTTTTGGAGCTTATGTAAGAACGATATAAGGTGAGGGATTTCTTAGAGCATACTAACTAAAAAGTAAATAAAGACGTCAATAAGGTGAAATTCATTATTAAATAAAAACTTACTGTGTTGTTATAGTAGATTATATTATAAGTGAGAGAAATGCATCATTATTTACGAGTGAGAATTTTTAATCGCGAGTGCCCCAGCACGACCGATACAATTTCTCACGAGCTTATAATGGCATTTCGCTCACGTGTGATATACGACGTTTTATCTTACAGTAGCAATTCTTGTGCCTAAATAGTTTGCGCAGTCAGAATATGTCGCGAAATAAATTTATAATTAGTCGCCTATGATTTGTGATATACGTTTGACAGTACTGAAGTGTATTGGCAGTACTGAAGTGCCAGTCTATGTCAAATTCGAGGTTCGTAGGTTAGGTTTTGTTTGTTATTTGACACAGGCTGAAGCAAAACTTAAACTGAAAATTACGAATTTGACATAGCTTGACAGTGCTACCAACAATGCAGTAGCATAAATAATGAAAACACACTTGTGAATAAAACTTCATTTTAGTCACTGAAAACAGTTGTATAATGTATGGCAATAGGCACTACTGTAAGATAATAGTTATTTACTGTACAAGTGGGATAACAGCATCATTAATACACGTGTGTGTAAGTTACAAACGAGTGCGTAGAACGAGTTATGTAAGCACACAGGTATATTAATGATGCATTATTACACATGTATTGTACAAAATGTTATCTACGACTGCCTAAAATTGAGAAAAGTGCATTAAGAGAAATGTCAGATCTGTCATTTTCAAAAATATTTTAGTAGGCAAATGTCATTATGTCATTCATTTAACACTATTTCAGTTAGGTAATGAAGTCATTACACAACTCAGTTGCGTAATGAAACCATTACATAACTGAGTGGTGTAATGAGCTTCATTACCTAACTGAAATAGTGTCAAATGAGTGACGTAATGAGTTACTTATCCCACTGGAGTAGATAAAATATTATAATGTACCATTCTAAGGATTGGGCATTTGTCATTTAAATTTGAAAATTATTTTTGACGTTTAGTTGACATTCAAATGTGACTTACGATTTGAATGAGGTTTTAAAATATTGGAAGATCAATTTTTCAGTGTCAAGTAACTAGATAACAGATCCCACCCTAGTAAGAGTTTCAGGCGCTATCATAAAAAGATATAATTGACATTATTATTCAAGGAGGACAATTAATAATTTAAAATACCTAATGAACATCAATATTTGAAAGTTTGCATATTTAAAGGCACAACGCAAGGGTAGCCAGTGCAATATGTTACCGCTATATGCGCAGTAGCCTATGCTCAATAGACTAGTTTTGTAATTCTCTGTGCAGTAGTGGCATCCAAATGGGCAATATTTCTGCGCTAGCCTGGCTAATTGGTTTTTCTGCCAGCGCTATATATGTAGCTTCTTTCAGCTTCCTACGGAACCTGTTTTCTTTAGCTACAACTGATGTGTTATTCTATTGTATGTGGTGATCTTCGTTCCACACGTGTTTTGCGATCTTGGATTTGGTGGTTTCGCCGTTTCTAATAGCTTTGCGGTGTTCCGATAATCTCACCATTGTAACAACCCGTAATAATTTGCGCTTATAAAGGATCCCATAAGATTTTAATTATCCTAAATTGTAAGAAAGGTAAAGATATAAGCTAGAAGCCAAGATGCATAATTTACATTATTACAAAGACAATGCAATGTTGCAATCTTTAGTATTGGGTTGCATCCGGTCGCATTGCTAGAATCAGAGCGTAAAGAATTCTATCCACGCGAGCCAGCAAGTTAGTTCCAGGAAGAAAACTGCGAACAACAAGCTTGCAATTTCTGTGTTGTAAGAAACGTGGATGCAGTTTTGTTTACAGGCAAATTGAAAATACAATTTGGCAAAACGGTGAAGTACGACTCGGAAGCGGCCCGAAACGAGGGGGCTGGAAAAAGCTTTCTCGGGGGGCCGCGGCCACCGCAGAGTCAGTCTTCCCTCGTCCCGCGAAACGAAATTACAAAAACATCCTGTCCAAATTCTAAATTTCTCTTTAAAATATATATGAGCCAGTGCCGTGCCAGCCAATTCCAAAGGTTTTACACAATTCAATTCAATTCAATTTTCAAAGTTTTTATTCAGCAAGCATAAATACAAGTCAAAATTCTTAATAATTCTAACCTAATCTATCCTAACTGAAAAGCCGTTATAGGGGTAGCATCCCCTCTTCAGCTTTGTCTACAATTGTTTGGGACAAAAAAAAAGAAAATTACATTTTAGTTGAATTTAAATTAAAAAAAAAAACGTTAATAGGGTAAAATGGCAAAGAGATAACTAGCTATTTTTGAAGTCTTTTCGATCCTTGCGGGCGGACAGAAGTCGTCCATGTCCTGGGGTCGTCATCCTCTGTGCCTGGCGTCGGGGCCCGGCGAAGTCCTGCTGGTGTCATCCACTACACCAGCGAAACGTGCAGGAAGTTCCCGGAGTACGAGGCCGCAAACTGCAAACCAAAAAACTGGTAAATAAGCGGCTTTAATACTCGACCGATGCGGTCACGCAGGTTTGGAAATAGGTTGGATAGGGAGCTCATAAGAAAGCAGATTATGGCGTGGAGGGAAGGATCTTCGGAGTTGGCGAGGACTTCTGGTGGAGGAGCGTCAACTGTTTTAAGCGGAGCGGCGGTGGCGGGAGTTGCAGCTTCTGCAGGGCGCTCCGGGCATCTCGGAGAGAATGCGACGTGATCGCCGTTGCAGTTGCTGCATTTAGGAGTGGTAGTGACTCTGCAGGTGCTGGTTGGATGGGAAGCGCCGCAAATGCCGCAGACGGCCTTCCGCTGTTGACAAGCATCAGACGGATGGTCGAACTTCTGACATTTACGACATTGGATGGGCTGTGGCTTAGGAGGGTGGGAGGGCTCTGCGTAGTAGGTAAAATGGAACATACGCAGTCCCTTGGTAAGGAGGTGGTCAATGGTGGCTTGGGATTTGGTGGTGATTCGGAACAGGAAGGTAGGTTTGTCGGTGGCCTTTGCGATGATCCTCCAGGCGTTGCTGAACTCGAGGTTGGCGTCGGTGAGCCCCGTCTTCACATCCTCGGCGTCGACGTCCAGCTGCACGCCGCGAAGTACGCACGAGAAGGTGGGCGCCTTTTCTGTTGCTGCTCTGCTGGGGGCTGAACATCTGTAGTCCGTGGCGATGGCGAGGGGCCTGCCGGCGTGGTGGGAGAGGATGGCGAGGCGTTCACGGAGGTCCGCTTGCGGGGAGCTAATCGTAGCAACGCCGTTGGGGAAGACCTTCAGGTTGGAAACTAGGAGGCCTGGGATCTTTCTGCACAGGAGTTCGAGTGCTTTTGGGGTCGCCGCTTCTCGGGGTAAACCTGAAACAGTGACAGTATTAATAATGGAGCCGACGGAGGATCTGGAGGAGTGGGAGGATTGGGAGTTCGTGCGTCGACGTCGGGCGACGTCGACCCAGGAAGCAGTGTTGGTGGAAGGTTCAGCGTCGGTGGTTTCGGGAAGTGTTTGTGATGGAGGCGTTGGAGAAGGAGGCGGCGATGGGGACGGTTGCGGTGCCGACCTCGGTGGTGTCGACGGCTTCGAAACAAGCACACGATCCCATGAATCGTCCAAAGGCTGCTTGAAGCCGCGACGTCCGTCCTGAAAATCGTGCACCTCTAGGTCCGCCAAGGCACCAAACGTGAACGGGTAGGAAATCTTGTAGATCCAAGGAAATAGCTCCTCAGGCGTTTGCGGCGTCGTCTTCTTCTTCTTGCTTCTTTTTCGGCGGCGGTCAGGCGGGGTGTTGGGCTGCTCCTCCAAGTCCACGTGCGCAGAGCGAAGAATCCTTTCTGACTGCGGGGCCTGCAGGCAGCTGCTGGACATCACTGGAGTGGAAGGCAACGGCGGAAACCGGTACGGTGGCGGGTAACTCATCTTTGCTTGTTTGACAATTCTTTTTAGTTAACGCCTTGACATTCTTTTTATTGGTAAAGTCGAGCAGCTAATTCTCCGCCACTGCGGAGCACGTGGAACCAACGACCCGGGAGTCTGGACTCAACACGTGCTCTTGGACTTTGAATTGAACTGCTGGCTTTGGAACCTGGACTGCTCTGGTAGACACGTCTGCTCGGTGCGGTAGCTCGATACGAGATGGTTTTACACAAGGACAGCTACGTTATAACTGGTGGTCAGCGGGCTTATTACAACCCTTATGTTATAACTGGTGGTCAGCGGGTTTGTTACAACCCCTACGTTATAACTGGTGACCAGCGGGTTTGTTACAACCCCTATGTTACACAATGATAGAGAGACGCTGGACGGCTTCCTGGAACATCTCAATAATCAAGCCCAATTAATTAAGTTCGCGATGGAAATAGAATCGGAAAACAAACTCCCATTCCTAGACCTACTAGTTCAGAAGAATGGTGACACAATGCAAACAAAGGTAGATCGAAAACCAATGATTCTAACCACCATAATAGCGTGAAACAAGTTTCCTGTTTCATGCAACGAATTGCACGAAATTTGTTTCTCCAGTGTGTAATCGGCCTAACGCATAGCACGTGTATCTAAATGAGATGATGCAGACAGGCGTTTCTGAAACAGGAGAGCAAAACTTGTTGCGTATACAAGTTTCATGTAACAGGACATGCTATGTTTCACGATATTTGTTTCGGAAATTATTTTAGTTTTGATGCTTATTAATAGTGGTTAATAGTATGAACAGGCAAACGTTTGGCTGGCTTGTCTTTAAAAATTCTTAGAATGTTGCAGCAGTCCTCTACCAACTACAGAAGCACTATGTTGAAAATTGATCACATTAAAAGGATGCACCCAAAATCTTTTTTTTAAATCAATTATTCTGAAGGTTTACCTACCATAACAAAACCACATCTTCATCGGAAGACATATTTGCATATTACAATGTCGAATCGGCGAAACAAATCAATGTGTGAAATGTGAATTGTACAAGAAACAAAGCTTCATGCGATTCGTTTCAGCTACAAGTTTCACGAAATTTGTTTCTCCAGTGTGTAATCGGCCTTAAGCCACTATTTTGTGTCACTATAATTGTGATGGAGGTGACTGCTGTTACCATATTTTGTTAACTGCTATTAAGCAGCAAACTTTGTCTAATTTATATTGTTATGTAACCCTTCTAGGCTTGCAAGCTAATAGCAAATAATTTACTTTTGTTACTGTTGACCGGGTGGTGAAATTAAAGTTTGCCACTGTTACGGGTTATAGTTGTTATATTGTTTTAATCTTCCATAAACCTGTTAATTTGTGGATATAGGTATGAAGTTCAAAACTTCTAAAGGTAGGTAATGATTTTACTTATTAGCTAGACTTGGTTTATTTCGTGTTCAACAACTTGCCCCAAAAATTGTTAAATGTATGAAGATTATTTTATAGCCCTAAGGATCGCAGCCTAGTCCTTATTTATACCATTATTTTGCCGAGAGTTAGAGCTAGCTACGGCTGTGCCATGGCTCATTTAAGGGTGATACACCTTCCTTACTTGTCTTATATCCTTGTTTATTTGTTTCAGTTCATCTTTATTCATAATCGCTTTGTCTCTATTTCTTATTGCAGTTATCTGTTTTGTACTATATATGATTTTATTTTAATTTTCTTTTTTTTTCGGTAAACTAACTAGATTCCAGTTTATAAATTTCCCTTTTATCATTCGACTGCAGGACAATCTTCAAGATTTAATTCTGTAAAAATTAATAAGGCATTCTGTGGTGTTATTTGTTTTAAGAATAGTCGTTATTTGCAGATAGGCCCAAGTTATATGACATATTATTATTTTTTATTTATGACCCAAACAAAATTTGTTATGGTTATCTTTACAAAATAACAAGATGTAGTGCTGGATATAAATTTCGAGAAACGTTTTTATTGAACAATTTTTATGTAAATGCAGTTTGAATAAAACAATAATAATTTCTATGTGCACTTGATATGTGTATTAGTCACTAATAGTTAATGAAGTTGTTCTTGAAGGATGCTTTTTAGAACCGCGACCGCAAAAACGTGACTAGTAGTTGTCAATTTTTGTGTATTACGTCTTCATTTATTGCATTCAATTTTTCTGGATGTGGTAGATGCGAAGATGAAAGATGTTGAAATGCCAGTGTACTTTTACTTCCAAACCACATGCGTTTTATGAAATGCAAGTGAGAATCGCTTTATTATTACAAACAACTAAATTACGTCATGTGTATTTTAATAATACACGAGTAAATACCTATACTCTGGAGGCGTTCCTAAAATAGTATCCACCTTTAAATATATCAGATAGAGATAACTTAAAACCAATCGAGGCACCACTCGAATAGTAAATACGTACATGATTGATAAAGGAATAGTTTAGTAGAGAGAAAGCCCAATGCGGCATTACTATTGTTTGAACAATATTTTGTTTTAAACAATAGAAAATTGAAAATATTGCTATAAAACGAATTTTATTCGGAAGCAAGTGTTGAAGTTAAACTGGGACATGTTGAAATAGTACTAACGACAATGGGAGTTTTATAACTGCAATTTGCCGTCAATGCAGTTTATGCGACTAAATTGCCGATAATAAATGTTGAATCATGGTTTACGACTCAGTGATACTTCTCTGAATTTAAACTAAAATAAGTGGTGAACAAAGAAGAACAATTCAGCCGGTGTAAAAATGACAAACTCAGCATTTAAAAAAAGTGTCGATTGCATTTGGGAGTATATATTTAATATTGCAATTGCTGCAGTATTTCTATCTATATGTCTTTTAAAAATACGTGTATTATTATCATGTAGTTTTAATTGTTCCAAGTAAAGCCAGACAAGACAATGTCACTCCTGGAACCACACGAAACAACTTGTTTTCTTACTTAGCTACTTAGAAAAACTGTGGTCCTCACCAGAATTTGATGTATTTGTCATTAAATTGTTCGATAATTAATGAAATTAGTAAAAATTACTTTCTATATGTATAAATAATAAAGATAAACTAATAATAATATGATACTGCTAATAAATGGTTATATACTTTAACATTATATTTCAGAAAAGCAAAAAATGAAAATAGAGTAGGTTTTTATATACAGGGTCCGGCAGTGAAACCTGATTGATTTTAACGGGGGTAGTAGGCGGTGGGGATGTGTCAGGTGGTGACAGTTTGTCTCGTTCCGTTCTGCTGATGTGGAAGTTTAGTTGCAATGGAGAGTTGGACCAGTGAACATCGTGCGTTTGCCGTCGAGAGTTTCTTTAAAAATAACTATTCTGTGATCTTAACACAGCGGCAATTTCGTTGTGTGATTTTTTTCTTTGGGGCTATTTTAAGGGAAAAGTGTATCAAGATAAGCCTAGAAATTTGGCAGAACTGCGAGAGAATAGTCAACGGAAGATGCATGCGATCCCACGCCAAACCTTGGAAAGAGTGATGACTAACTTTACTAACAGACTTGAGCAGTACAGAGAAAATGGCAGTATAAATTGCGTGATGTTATTTTTGCCTCATAATCCTTTGTCGATTTATAACTTCCACTGTTACTCTTGTAAATAAAAGAACAATTAATAAAATATTATGTGTATTCATTGAATTATTCCATTTCAAAACCGGTCAGGTTTCACTGCCGGACCCTGTATATTCAAGAGGTTTTCTAGAACTGTAAAATAGAATAGAATAAAATAGAATAGTCTTTATTTGTACTTTTGCTATAAACTTATAAATATAGACGTCATAAAAAATAAATAATACTAAAACAAATAGGCGTACGAACAGACAACAGCCAAATAATATCACATATAAATATTATTGGTCCAAGCAACTGACCAGGTATTTTCTCACAGAGTAGAAACAGATATCAACAGTGACCTGACCCTGTATCGAAACTGTCTAAAATTTAAGTTTTTGATACGAAGAGGCAACTTTCTATATAAAGTAATTCCTGCATAAGAGAGAGAGAGAGAGAGAGAGAGAGAGAGAGAGAGAGAGAGAGAGAGAGAGAGAGAGAGAGAGAGAGAGAGAGCTTTCAAATTTCTTTGAATTATGTCTGGGAGTAGCTATTTCATTGCGATTACGTGTCAAGTAACATTTAAAAATATATATCCAAGGAAATGACATAAGCTTGTTATTAATAAAAGCGCTCTCACACGATTCTGTATTTTTTAAATTAAAAATCAATCTTAAAATCTTTTGTGCCAAAAACACTCAGTTACTTTCTTCAGAGTTTCCCCACAAACCAACATTATAGATTAAATGACTGTAAACAAGAGAATAATATACATTTACCAGATGAGCTGCACTAAAAACATTCTTAAGATTGAGTATCGCAAAATATGATTTGTTTATCTTATTACAAACATTGTCAATATGACTTTTCCAATTTAAGCTCTCATCTAAAAGGAGACCCAAATACTTGCATTAATTGTTGTACCTTCTACATTCAGATCCTGCAATGCAGATTTTTTTCTATTATAAACATGAATATAAACCGTTTTCTCTAAGTTTAGAATTAGCTTGTTAGACTTGCACCAATCTTTAAATTGATTGATAGCAACAATACACCTTGGTTGAACATCCTCTTGGGTCTGTCCTGCAACCGCCGCCGCTGTGTCATCAGCATACGTCACAATGCAGTCAGCCTCCAAAAATTGAGGCAGATCATTAACAAATAGCACAAACAGTAGCGGTCCCAACACAGACCCTTGAGGAACCTTTCTGTTTATGTTATATATAGATGAAGTATCTGTTTTTACTCGAACACATTTTCTTTCCTTTAAACAGGACATTATCCCCTTATTCCTAGAGTAATGAGTCAATGCAATCGAATGCACGAGACAGATCAAAAAAGACCACCGACACCACTTCACCCTCATCAACCTTACTAGCGACAAAGTCCATGAGACGACTGGCAGCGGTCTCCGTCAACCTGCCTTCCATGAATCCACGCTGAACTTCATTAAAAATACCCATTTGGGAACAAAATGTTTTAAGCCTGTGGGACATGACAACTTCAAATATTTTTGAGATCACATGTAGTAGTGATACAGGCCTGTAATTAGATTTATCAGAGGGGTCATTTTGATTTCTAAACATTGGTACAACATTTGCGACCTTCAACATTTCCGGAAAAATTCCTCGTTCCAAGGACAAATTAATAATTGTCGGGCCATTTATAATTTCAATAGGTACGTGACCATTTGGAGCAGTTTTGGTACAGATTTGGCGAGTCCGCCTGTATATCGGGTGCGTTTCGGTCATATTTTATCATATAACAGCTTTTTGCATCAAACAAAAAATTCAAACACGCACGCGGTTTTTGGTTTTATTTAAAGGTTTAGCGTACCGCTCTAATCTCTATGCCGCTGTTTGTGCAGCTGTTTGTTCTTCGAGTAGAAAAACTAATTAATTGTGTAGACGGAAACGGCCATCTTGAAGAGCCACTTTTGATTTGTCAATCTGGTGTGAAACAGAAGCCAGTTTTCTTTTGGCCAGTTTTGAGTTTAAAATTAGGCGTTTGGATATTTTTTACCCTAAATGTAGAGTGTAGTGTCTTTAATTATGTAATTTGTGTATAAAATTTGATTTTTTGCGTGTTTGGACACTTAACTTTACAAACACGGTTTCATGTATTTGTTGCGGAATATCACACAAATCGAGGAAAAGAGGCATACATTTCCATCGATAAGTAAATTTCTAGTGTTATTTGTTACGTCCATATTTTTGTAGTTATAACATCATTTGCGACGCACCGTTTGTGTACATATTTTGAAGGTCAGTGACCTTCGAGCAGTTTTTCCGCTCGAGTCAGTGACGTGCCTAAAGAAATTTAAAGGTTTGTAAAACGTTTTCGTCTGATGCAAATGTATTCTAGGCTAAACATCTAGGTCAACTAATATGAAATCTTAACCTTGTAGCTGCAATATTAATTTTTTTTATTGTTTGTAAATACAATTCATACCGGATGTCGGCCATATGCAGGAGCCACTTTGGTCTACTCACTCGCTGCCCATACCTTACCTCCTTAGTTTTTCTGCTCGAAGTGTTTGCCCCATCGCGTATAAGAACGCTTGTCTTCAGCATATTCAAAAACATAGTCAATGAGAGCAAGCAGGATAATTTCAACTTCTGTCGCATTCTACCGATAACATGTTGTGATGCGTTGTGATTGGTTACACATGGCACGCGCGAGAGAGGCAGCGAGCGCCAAAAACGTGGCTTGTGTTTTTTTTTGAGTCAGAGGTTGTTTGGGTTTGGCGAGCTCTGGAAATAGGTGTTTGTGCGTCTGGCTGTTTTCTTTCTTTGGCGAGGTCGGTATTGATGGCGTGTGCCACGGTTTTTGAATATGTGGGCAAGTTCCGCGATTAATTTCGCTGCGCGATTAATTAGCGGCCTGGTTTTCGCGGTATTGTATTTCTCACAAAATGCTGATCATTTTGATACTACCTCCGGGTTTTTGGGTGCTAAATTTCTTGCGTAAATTAATTTTTTTGGAGTCTCCGTTTATCAAAGCTGGTGTTGTTTTGAGCTCGCGCTTGGACGCCGACCTCGGCTCAGGGTGCCTAATGGGCTCATTGTATGCGCTGTAATTTTTCCTGCATTTTGATATCGCATGACCGAGGGCGCTGATTATTCTTTTGCTAATTAGACAGACGGTGGTTGCCTGCGAATTTCTTTCCTTTGTGTTTCGGAGGTTACATTTTATTGGGCCCGCTTTGAGTTTGGCGAGGCTCCCTAACCATTTTCAGCTGTATTGCGTTGTTGCTCAAACTGATTCGGTTTTGTAATTTTTGACGCGCGCTCTGTCCATTGAAACGGTACAAGGACGGATTTGCTCTTGTTGGAAAGCACTTAATTTCCCCTCTCCGTTAATTCTAAACACGCGTGGCTTAATTGGCGCGATGTATTTGTTTCATGCGTTTTTCCGAATCTCGAAACCGCGCTAGTTCAGAGTCGCTTATCGTTCCCGTCCGGCATGTGGCTGGCCGCATATATCGCTCGCGTCGGTGGTACGTGCTTTTGGTCGAAATTCTCTGTCATTTGGAGCATACATTTTATGACGCTTTTGGACCAAAATTTGTGGAAAATATGCGCGGTCGAGGCGTCCGGCAAGCAGATTGCTCTAGTCAAGTTTGGCTGGGGCCGCGGATTTTTGGTTTTTAATCTTTGCTTGCTGATTCTTATTACACTTCTTAGCTTTTAAAATATCTTGCTTATTGTCCCAACTTCCGTATTTTCCGGAAAAATGTGTAATTTAGAAATTAGCATTTATTGTATATACACCAGCCAAATCAACAGATAGGCTGCCGAGGCAGCCATACAATAATAGGTTTGGACATATAAACTACAGAAAAAGAACGTACAATCCATGAGAAAACTAATTAAACAATAGTGCATTTTTGCAGCGCTCTTAACAATTTAGTGCTGCTTGCTTATATTTCTTTAGCTTTTACAGTACACACACAGTACACAACATGGTAAATGTATACTACTTTACAAATTGCTCGAGGAAACTAGCTGGGACTTTATTCTCAATATATTCTTGAATGGTTGTAAATTCGCTTTCCCGAAAACGTAGCAAAGAGTAGAAACACCGTCAAGCAAGCAATTCATTGGTTTTCCCAAGAACTAAAAACAATGCGCTCTATTGTTAGCTTTGTTAATAAACTGTGAAATATGTTGTTACGTATATAATAATTATGCTCTAGTTAAAATTAATGTTATGTACGACCGGGAGGAATGGTCGCTTTATACCCTACTTTTGAGAGGGTAATGTGTTACTTTACATTCCAAGAGCCTTAACGTATGTTACGGTCCGCCAAATGAAACTAAGCGGGTCGTAAAGTACTTTAGTTGTCGTATTAAAGCTCGCGGCTACGTCTTAGGCTCTCATTTTTATGCGGCGGGTTATAAACGCCTTTTTACGCTCTTGGTACCTAATAAATATTTATGTACCAAGAGCGCAAGAAGGATAAACGCTTTTTTCAGGGGCGTACAAATTAGAGCCCAAGCGTAGCTGTGGCCTTTAACACGGCAAATGCCATAAACGCTAGTTACTCACAACGTGCATATAATATTTTATGTACAGACTGGAATATTTATAATTAAGACTAGATTTACAATTTTTATAAATTTTAGCCACTTACGATGTCATTCCTTGTCAAACTGATAATAAATATCCCGAGCAGGCCGTAAAAGTGACACATTACACCTTCAAATATAGGGTAGAAGGTGACCAATTTCACCCGGTTGTACATAAATAACTATAATATCTAGAAGTTGTCTAGAGTTTAGCTATTATTTAATTACTGTGATGCCGTTTAGGTTGCTATTTTTCGTTGGTGTATGTTTGGTTGCCTAACCCCCTGGCCTATTTCGGTGTAGAGTTTGGAAGTCCAAGGAAAATTCTTTGAATTTTTGATAACGATTGCCTGTAGTAATCTTGGGAAGATTTAGTGATAGATTGATTCTGGTTGTGTGGTTGATGTTTCGGAGATGAACTTTATGAGAATTTGAAATTCTTTGATATTTTGCGAAGTGTAGGTCAGTATTGATGTGTTGTATATCTCTTCATCTTCATCAGCCGTTCTCTATCCTGTTTTGGATATAGGCCTCCCCCATAGTTTTCCATTTTTTCCTGTTTTGCGCCTCTCTGTACCAGCACTGTCCAGCCGCCTTTTTGAGATCATCTGACTACCTCATCATGGGTCTACCCCTGCTTCGACTCTCTGCCCATGGTCTCCATCTTATGATCTTATTACACCATCCCTCTTGATTTCTCACGGCGTGGCCCGCCCAGTTCTACTTCAAGCGTGCTACTCGTTCGACTATATCGGCTATTTTCGTATTCTCTCCGATCCATTCATTGGTTTTGTGATCTTCCAGGCTTATGTTCAGCATCCTTCTTTCTATTGCTCTTTGATCGGCACGAAGTTTGTTTATGATGTTTTTGGTGAAGGTCCACGTTTCAGACCCATACGTTACCACCGGTAATATACAATGGTTGTAAAGTTTTATTTTTAGGTGCATTGGAATCCTCATTTGCATTGCGTCTTTTAATTTACCGTATGCCGCCCAACCAAGTCTTGTTCTTCTTTCAACCTCTGCTGTTTGGTTTTCTTTACTAATGGTCACCAACTGCCCCAAATATATATAATTCCTTACTTTTTCAATGGTTTTTGATTCTATTCTCACCTCTGCGTTCGTTTCTTCATTTGTCATTACTTTTGTCTTGTCTAAGTTAATTTGAAGTCCCACATTTTCCTCAGCTCTATTCAGGTCATTTATCATTGTTTGTAGTTCCTCTCTACTCTGTGCTATCACAACGATGTTGTCTGCGAATCGTAGGTTGTAAACTCGCTCTCATGCTACCAGTATTTCCTTATGTTCTCATTTCAATTTCTTAAACACGTTCTCCAGAGCCAGTGTGAACAGTTTTGGGAACATCACATCTGTTTGTCTTACTCCTTTTTTTATATGTAATTTTTCATTGTTTGCGTGCATTTTAATCTGGACAGTTGCTCTTTTATAGATTTGCTCAATAATATTAATATATTTGTAGTCAATTCTTGCCTTTTTAGTGATTTTATTACTGCCCACATTTCAATGTTGTCAAAGGCTTTCTTGAAATCAATAAAACATAGCCATAGATTGATGTTATATTCAGTCACTTTTTCAATTAGTGTCCTTATTGTCAATGGTGTAAATGGTCAATGGTACTAAAGCCCTTTCTAAAGCTTGCCTGATCTATTGACTGGTAGAAGTCTAATTTGTGTTCTAATCTATTTATTATTCATTTAGTTCTACTTTATTCAATTTCTGTTTTATGGTTTTCCTGTTTTTTTGGCGTTTTCCTTCAATTTTGTCATATTTGGTTTTTGTTTTATTTTTGTTTTTGTTGTAAAAAGTGTTGTATATACAATCGCTGAAATACATATAGTGAAGAAAAACTTCTGGTCGAATTTCAATCGCAGTATGCCAAAATACTTCTCTCCGAAGTGTTCCAGATTTTTCCCTTCTACGATTTTACACCGCCAAGTGGGGAAAAGCCAAAAGACCTTTAGCTTATGAGACAGCTTCATTATATAACCTAAAACCAGAACTTCTTTTGGCGTTTTCATGGTCACCGGCCTATAGACTTGTGCATGTCTAGGTACCTCCTCTAAGATTCCCATTGTGGTCGAGCCATTTCTAGCAAGCGGAGATGCAGAACTGTAGAAATATATTTCGTGTACATGCTGAATCTTTATTGTATCGTCTTACTTACGATTTGCAGTCACGATTCTAAGCAGATTGTTGAGAAATAAATCGGCTGCAGCCTTACTTATTGTATACTGCGCGCACGTCGAGTTAGTTGCTGCTAGGACTTTTAGTATTTTTATAGTGGCTCTCAGATTCGATGATTTTGGTCGCAATCAATTAGCGTTGGACGACCTTCCTGAGAGATAATGTTATTTGCGAAGGGGGACTGGAGCATTTTTTGCCTTGTAATCGGTCTCACACGAATCGAAGTGTGGAATAATTCAGTTGCAAAAAGCTTATTGTGCGAATTCCGGTCTATAATATATCGAACTTTTTATATGCGAATTTTAGCTCCCGTACTCCGTTTTCAATCGGTCGTCGAGCCTTCGGTTGAGAGGCGTGTGCTTGTGTAGGGAATTGTGAGGAGAATCATTCAACAATTTGCTATTTATTAATTTTATTTAAATTCTATTTTGTCAATACAACTATACACATGTATAAACAATTTTACATTCACAATTAGTAAAATTAAAATAAAGCTTAGAACAAAATCAACGTCACATTCACTACAATTACAAAAAAATAAAACTTCTGGTTGAAATGATATCACTACAAATACATTAAAATATACAAAATTATAACTCCTACAATTTTATTTGCATTCACCATGTTAGATCATTTTCGACCTCTTTCGATTTGCTCAAAATTACGTTGAGTGGATGCCGCTTTAATAGTTTTTTTTTGTCTTGATAAATTTCTGAAGACGGCTCTGCTTAAAGTTCAACCCTGGGTCTTAAAGTTACATGTTAAATTCCATTTGGCCCAAATAATAATGCATTCACGATCCGTAGATTTTGTCCCGTAAACAGTCTTTGGAAGCACGTAGTTTATTAAAAGCATTCCCGTCCAGTTTAGATTTCGTCGAATTGTGTCCGTGAATTCATTCTTTGGTTTGCATTATTGATAACCCAGGCTAACGCTAAGTTTTGTGTATTGCTTTTTGTTGTTCTTGAAATTTGATATTTACGCCCGTGGACTTCCGTGCGTGGCATGGCAAGTGTGTGGGAACCGTTTTCTTTGTGCTTTGTTAACCGGGACTTTCCCGAATTCTGCTAAGTCAGATATGACCTCAGCCGCCGAAGGCTTTCGTTGTTTGCATTTTCTCGCCTACGCATTTTACGTCCAGGTTTGGGACTATTGAAATAAAGTTTGATAAACCCTTAGTTAACCGTGCATGTGGGATTATTAATTTTGGAGTTCAAAACTTTCTTCCGTTACGTTGTTCTTAAGCCCTGTGCATTTGAAAGGATTAATGAGTAACCAGCACTCAAGCGAGCAAAACCTATGTGATTTTTGCGCTCCCGGTTCGTGGGCTGTTGCCGCGAATCGGGGAGCTGTCATCTGTTAAAACTCCGTGGTTGATTGTCGTTCTCGTGTTAACGTGTCCGTGATGTAGTTATGGTGGGCTGAATTCCGGTTTTGGTGTGTGTTACGACCGACCTGGTGATCTCCGAGGCGAAGTGTCCATTTCGTTTGCCGTTTTCGCTCACCTGTCTGTGGGGAAAACATTCTGCTACACTGGACATTTGGAGGAGTCCTTTCGATTAAGCCTCGTAAGTGCTTTTTGGCACAATCTGCATTATGCAAATCCTGTCGCCCGTCGTGTCTTTGGAATTCTACGCTCGCTGCGGGACGCAACCTTAGTCTTTGTGGACGCCGTCTTCGCAGTCCTTGACCTTCTGCAGTCCCCGCTTGGTTTTCGGCAAAGCCCCTCAACAACCCTTTCAAGCTGCTGAGAGCTGTATTGCTGGAAGCTGCCACTAGGCCTATCCAGGAACCGATCATCAGCAACCCAGTAGGTGTTCTAGCTACAAAAGGTAGGATCTACCGCTCTATTTTTGTTTTGTTTCTTGTCTTTATGTGTCGCGAAAGTGCTACCGAATTGTATGTTTATTGTGCCTCGCATGCTGCGGGACTTTGCGCCTGCGAATTTAATTTCGTCAAATAACTTGTGTATTGTACTTAGCCATTAAGGTAACTTTTGCTTGGGTTCCCCCGACAATTTTCAGTTAGGGTGTAACCTTCTTATGGCCATCTTGTGGCCATGTGTGTGTCAATTTTCATTCATTAAATAATAATATAGTCACACTTCATTTGTTTAATTAATTTAAACCCGAAATCTGTGGATCTTCAATCCTAATGTGGCAAAAAGCCGAGTGTAATCAAATGTAAAGCTAGAACACGTGCTTTTATTGGAAAAGCCCGACAGTCTTTGGGCTTGAGTAAATTCTTTTGAACCTCTTTAGGGAGGTGGTCATAAGGTAAGTCATTAAGGCCACCCGGTGTTTACCGCCCGACTTGGAGGGAACCTAGTGGACGACGCTTTGCAGTGTGCAGCTAACCCAGCGAATATTTAGTAGAGCCCTGTGATATTTCTCGTTTTGGGTCACGAGGGCTGTTAATTTATCAAAACGAGTGGCGTCCTTAGGCAAATCTTTTGAGCAAAGTATAGGGTAAGTGCTGTCGGTTTTACCTGAGCTTTCGAATCACGCCTTCTCGACTAAGCTAACCCATAGGTAACTGGAGCGCCGTCATCTGCTCCGACGCATTTAAGATCTGTGTTTTTGGAAAAACCGGCAAACCCTTTACTTTTACCCCGATTTTGACAGTGCTTGTGATCGATGTCGATTCGAGCATTTAATACCGTAACAACCATTTATCTTTTACTCTTACGAATATTTTTGCTTGTGTAAGATTTATGTTCTTTCGGAGCTCAATATACGCATGGTGTAAATAAACATTGGGTAAAAGCAATTTTATATTTTTATTTGTCGCTTCTGGTTTGAACTGTCTCGAACCAGTGGCGTTTCGGGACAACCTATTCTACAGTTGCTTTATACAAGACAGTGTGGCCATAGGGATGTCTTCGCCGCTATTGGTCGACGCGAATATCCGCCATTAACAGGCAAAATATTTAGTTACTTCTAAGTTGTTCTCAAAGAGGTTGGTAGAACCTGTTCATTTGGTTATGGAAGAAAATAAAACCTTTCAAATCTGACAATTGTAAATTGTCAGTGTCAAATAATTCATTAGCGTCGCAAGCGGGTGAAATTTTATCATCTATTGCCCTGAAAAACTAATATTTTGCACAGTATTTAAATTCGATTCGATTTGGAATGTATGATAAAAAGATTACATCGGTGCTACGATGAATGGGGCTTTAGCATAAGTTTAGAGAAAACGGAGTATCTATTTAGTAATCAACTCGGAAGCACAATATGAAGTCTTAATAAATGAAGGTGTCGCAGTAAGACAAATAGAAAGGTTTAAATACCTCAGTGCTACAATACAATCGATGAAAAAGGTTTGGAAACAGAAGAGATCAAAACTCGAATAGTACAAAGTAAGAAGATAATGGGATGCTTGAAATCAATTTGATGGGACAATACTATCTCTAACAAAAACAGGTGAAGTAATGGTAGAGTCGATGTTATGTTATGGCAGTGAGGTATGGACTGTAACAGCGGAAATGAAACGAAGACTAGACACAGTTCAAATGGACGAAAGAGTGGAAAGGTATCGAGACCAGATAGAGTGAAGAACGAGGAAATAAGACCCAGAATGAAGGCACCAGAATGAGTTGTGGACAGAACTGAACGGAAAGCGTTAAACTGGTTTGGTCATCTGATGAGAACGGAGAAGACGACGTGGCCTATGAAGATCTTTAAATGGTCGCCGCCGAGTAAGAAAAAAAGAGGTAGACCACACAAACCGTGGAATGAGGGTATTCGGAGAGCCATGGAGGAGAGCAACCTGGAAGAACACCAAGCACAGGACAGGGAGGTTTGGAGACAGGGAACAGGAAGACGGCATTTATCTGTATTGTAAACTACCATAACTGAAACTGGTTGTAAACTTCATGCAACACCTTAAAGCACCACGAACGAACGCCAATGAAAAGTGTCAAACGTTTAAACATAACACTGCACGTGTAGTTAACATCAACTAGTTAAAATAACTCGAGTAACAAACAAACTCGACTTCTACCAGCCAGTAGAACAGGCGGGGTTTAGGAAAGGCTACGGCACCATAGACCATTTGCAGGCTGTGAGAACGTTAATAGAAAAATGTGAAGAATATAACGTACCTTTACATATGTGTTTCGTAGACTTCAAAAAGGCCTTCGATACAGTAGAATTGTGGGCTATACTTCAGGCTCTAAACAACGCAAGGGTTGACTCAAGATAGACTACATTAATTAAAAATATCTACGAAAACGCTACATCCACGATAAAAATAGATGAAGACACGAATACCCAGAAAATTCCTATTAAAAGAGGCGTGCGACAGGGAGATCCGATGTCCCGAAAGTTGTTTACAACGGCACTGGAAAATGTATTCAAAAAACTAAGATGGGACAGACACGGTATCAATATAGAAGGAAAATATCTTAGTCACTTGCGTTTTGCTGACGACATAGTTCTTATTAGCAATGATCCAGATGAACTGGAAGACATGACAAGACAACTAAATGAAGTAGCAAAAAGCATTGGCCTACAAATTAACCTAAATAAAACTAAAATCATGTCTAACAGCACAAAACAATTCACAATAGACTCAGAACACATTGAAACAGTGGAAGAATACGTATACCTCGGACATCTCATAAAGTTGGGAAAGCAAAATCAGATTGCGGAAATAAATAGAAGAGTCAGACTGAGTTGGGCTGCATTTTCTAAACTTAAAGACATTCTGAAAAACAAAGAAGTGCCAAACTGTATGAAGAGAAAAGTATATGACTCTTGTATATTGCCGGTTATGACATATGGGTTAGAGACTATGACCCTAACAGAGAAAAGTGCTGAAAAGCTGAGAATAACGCAGCGTGCCATGGAGAGATCTATGCTTGGCATTAGTCGTAGAGACAGGGTCAGAAATGTAGAAATTAAAAACCAAACCAAGGTAACTGACATTATGCAACGTGTCGCAAAACTAAAATGGAGTTGGATAGGGCATGTGGCAAGAAAACACTCTGAAGAATGGTCAAATCGAATAATGCAATGGAGACCTAGAGCATACAAAAGAAGCGTTGGAAGGCCACAGAAAAGATGGACCGACGACATAAAGGCATTTGCAGGAAAACTATGGCATCAAATTGCACAAGACAAAATAACTTGGAGAAATCTAGGGGAGGCCTACGTCCAGCAGTGGACGGACCAAGGCTGAAGAAGAAGAAGAAGAAGTTAAAATAACTAGCGCCAAAATAATGACCACTCGACAACGTTCGATTATTTCTAAAGGCACTGTATATCTCTACGCTCAAATTTGTCTGAAAATGGCTGCCAACAATCGTATGGCCACACTTTCTTGTATATAGCCACTGTAACCTATTCTATTCTGTTCGGAAACTAGCTGGCAAACTACACCGCAAGACAATTTCTGTATCATAGTGTTTTGTTTTCGTAAAGCATCATTGAGTATTACCGAGTATTTATTTGATTTATAGAAATTCCTCGTGTAGTAATGTACCCAACTCTAAAACTAGCGCTCAAGAATATATAGAAACAACTATAGGCTAGCCTTAAAACAGGCTGGGATAAGATCTATTGAAGAGGCGATAAAAAATGTTGACAACGCTACCAAAGCCATTTTCCAAATCATGAATGCTCATAGGTTGCGGAGTGTGGGGGTGCAATTCAGGAATCGGGTCTCTCTGCTAAAGATGTTAACAATAATTTTGTCAGTGCCGTTGAGAGCATAATTACCAATCCCCCCGGTTCTTCAATTAATTGCAGGATAGCGTGAACAATCTATTTCAAACAGTCCAATATAGGATTTAAGTTTACAGAGGTATCTTTCGTAACAGGAGTGCTCTGGGGTTTTCAAAAAACGACTAAAGCAAAAGCATTGTATGAAGTATGAATGATGGTATTATTTCTCCTTTAACCAAATCGTTTTCTGTTACTTGTGTAAAATATGTATGTTCAAATACCGATGTGCACTACTATTTAGTTTTCACTATTCTTGAATTTATAACCAATCCCTTACCAAGCCATGCGATCAGATCAACGACCTCGGCAACTTTGGAGAATCTTTAGCTATTTAATAATTAAAGAATCGTTGCAAACGACACCTTGTATTTATTAAACAGAAGTAGTCAAATATGAATAAGCCGATACGTGTTTTGCTTCCGTACGCAAAAAAATTGTACAATCGCTTTAAAATACAAGTATAGAGTCGACTGATTCAAACAAATCGTAATTAACCTCAGCAACTGCAAATAAAATTAACAATTATGAAATTTTTATATTTTTTGGGGAGTTTTATATGATTAGCTTTTTAATGTGTATTTCAACGAAGATCAACATTCAATAAA